>VWZT01002688.1:97713-111565 GCA_013397055.1 Pachycephala philippinensis
TTTTTTTTTTTTTTTTTAAGATTGAATCTCTTTTCATGTACTTTTTGGTGCTGCTAAGTTGATACCAGAAGAAGAAAGGGGACGTTTTTACTATCTACATTTTCCTAAAACACCTACTGTGTAACATTGTGAACGCTCAAAAAATCCACACTTGGAGATTTTCAGAAGAGAAACTTTTCAAAAGAGACAGGATCTTGTAATGGCAACCTGAAATCAACTGAAGCCAGAAGCATCACACTTTCCAATTCTTTGTCTGCCAAGTATGCAGCTTATCTGATTCACAGTATAACTGTCCACATTTAGTCCTAAACAGAAATCCTCTGTAGTTCAAAAAAATTAAAATTCTGGGCTTTTAAAAAAGGACGCAAAGTACAAAAGGGAGATCTCTCACAAAGGGACTGAATTTCTCTGGGAACTGAGCAAGCATTTCTCCAGAAGATTTCTACTGAGAACAGCAGGGCTATCAAGTAGCACTTTCATGTCTCTTTTTTCCACTTACTCAGATAAGGCCTTTGTGCAGTTTTTGCTACATTTTCCCTCTTACAACACAGGCTAGCGAACATTCCTAAACTGCGCGTTTGTTTCTTTCTCTCTTGGTGTTACCTATCTGCAATAGCTTTTGCCATTTTGTATGTGTGTGCATGTGAATATTATCTGAATGAACAAGTACAGTCATCAGTTGTAGTTCATACTGGAAAAGATGAGATAGGAAATGTGAATATCATCCCTAATGTTAAGTTTATACTATTTTTTTTTCTTTATCACACTTCTTCCTTCATAGACGTAGAGGGAAAATGCTGTCTGTAGAATACATTTAGAATGTGAACTACAGGCACAAAAAACTGCCTTGTTGGAAACATGCAGTTTTTTTCATAGTTTGAGGTAGAAGTTTTACTGTCAGTAGGCGCTGATTAGAGAGCAGGCAGGAATGTGCTTGGAATCATACTGAACAGTGGTCTGTGATTTGCTGTCCTATTAGCAATGGCTGAATCTTGCCAAAAGTCCATGTACTTCTGGCATGGATGAACTTCGACTTCAGTGCAGATTTGGGTCTGCATCTGGAAAACAGTGTAGACATATCTAAACTAGTTATGTTTATATAAAACCCAGCTAGCAACGAATATGCAAATAAGGCTTAAATTGAAACAAAAATCCTTTCTCCAATGCAAGATTAACTTTTTGAATGATAATGACAAATCATCAGTTTTCTTTCACAGATACCAGTAACTGCCCTGGGGCACAATTCTTCAGGAAAGAAAACCTCCTTTTTACAGGTTCTGCCTCATTATCCCTAGGTAACTTCACTGCTGATAGGGATGTACTGACATGCCAGCATCCAGGATTCAGTGACAGTAGAGAGTAGAAGGGTGGTGGCAGTTTTTTTGTTTTGGGAAGGAAGGTGATCTCTTCTCAGCTGGAAGATAAATTGACTTTTATCACAGTCTGTCTTCCAGTAAACATATTTTTAAATCAGTCTCTGTTTTTCAATTCAGTAAGTTCTGTTAAGCTCACAAGAAGTGCACATATCTGCAGTGAGTCAGTGGTGGGTTAAATTTATGTATAACAGAAATCACTGATACATACTAAGAAAAAGCTTTCTCTTTTAAAGACAACCAAGAATAACATATATCTTAAAATTCTACTGAATCTGCCCTTCTCTGAGTTTTCATTTTGTAAATCTTGTTACAAATGTTTATCAGTAGAAAATAATAAATTGGAAAATAAAATTGGATTTGTTTTGACTTTTTTTCCACTTTGTGCTCTACTTAATGTAGGGCACAGTTATGCTTTCTGGGTAGGCAAGTGCATTTCTGAACCTCAGCTCTGTCTAACGAGCTAGCAGAATATTCTATTCATAGAATAACAGAATCCTGTGGGTTGGAAAAGACCTCTGAGATCATTGAGTCCAATCCTTGACTGATTACCACATTGTCAACTAGGCTGTGGCACTGACCCTTCCAGCCATTTGTTGAACATCTCCAGGGATGATCACTCCACCACCTCCCTGAGTAGTCCATTCCAATGCTTAACAACCCTCTCCATGAAGAAATTTCTTCGGATGTCTCAATTCCTTTTGATGTCCAAAACTGGCACACCATCTTGTTTCCTCTATTTATGACACAAATCATTATTGGAAAGGAGTCAGCCCTATTGGGATAACTTGATCTCCTCCTGATACTCGTTGTAAATCGTGTATCTCCTGAATTCCAGCTCCAAACAACAGCACAGTGCATGGTTGCAAACATCCCTACAGCCAGGCTGTGTTTGGACACCATAAACCAGCAGCTTAGAATCGAAGGCACTGGTTGGCCTATGCTTGGTAAGCACTGGGAAGACACTTTGAAACTGTAGTTCCCTTGTTTGTGTTTGTCCTTGAAACTGCAGAGAAATTCCTGGGACTACAATGTATGGTATTTTAAACAGATGAGAATCTGATGGCATTGCAATAATTAATGTACTTTTTTGTATGTAGCTTTCAACCAGGTTTAGATTCCTAGTATGTTTTGTTATTACAATTGACACTCACACATTTACTCACTGCATCCTTTCACTTTAAAGCTGTCTTCAAAAACAGATTTTAAAGGCATCTTCCTTCAAAAACACATCAGCAGCCCATGCTAGCTTTATATTTTCTGAGCTTACTATTTCTTCTTTTAGGTGGGACATGTCTAAAAGTAAGTATTCCAGTTGTTTTTAAAAGTGCTAAAATTATTCCTATAGACTGCAATGTGCTTGCAGTCCCTATACTGCAATAAAGTTCTGGCATAAAAGGCTCAGAATGCAACAGGAATTTATAGTGCACTGTATAAAGTACTGAATACTTTCATGAAGGTAACAGCATTCACTCATTGCTTAGACAAGCTCATTTTGAATGCTGACCTGTAAGACAAAAGGAGAGGTCCTTATTCTCTGGAGACACCTAAAGAACTGTGTAGTTTCAAATGTAAAAAATTGTTCTTGATCCTTGCTGGAATGATAATGTAAAAAAACCCAAACTGTATGTTTGGGTTTTTTTGAAGATTTGGTTTTTTGAGTGGAGGATTTACCACTGGTTGAGGTAAATCATACATTTAGTAAAAGTCATAGTCATAACATCAGTGTTCCTAGTAACTGAATTTTACTCACAATAGTGAATGTCAGAATGGTTTGGGTTGGAAGGGACCTTACAGATCACCTAGTTCCAAACCTGCCATGGCCAGGGACATCTTGCTCTAGACCAAAGCCCCATCCAACCTGGCCTTGAACACTTCCAGAGATAGGGAGTCCACAACTTCTCTGGCCCACCTGTTCCAGTGCTTCCTCACCCTCACAATAACAAAATTCTTCCTAATATCCAATCTGAACCTGCTCTGTTTCAGTTTGAAGCTATTCCCCCTTGTTCTGTCACTGCACACTCTTGTCAAAAGTCCCTCACCAGCTCTCTTGGAAGCCCTTTCAGGTACTGAAAGACCACAATAAGGTCTCCCCAGAACCCTTCCTGCTCCGGGCTGAACAACCCCAATTGATCCATCAGCCCACTGGTAACCTTGGTGGCTCTCCTCTACTCTTGCTCTAGCAGGTCTCCATCCTTCCTGTGCTGCGGACCCCGGAGTGGATGCAGTGCTCCAGGTGGGCACATGCAAGGGCAGAGCAGAGGGGCAGAATCCCCTCTCAGCCTACTGGCCACACGGCTTTTGATGCAGCCCAAGTTGGTTTTCTGGGCTATGAATGCACATTTCCTCTTGATAGCAAGATGCAAGACGATGAACAACAGTCGTATTACTAGATAGAGAAGTGTGGATGTTTCAACATGGTCTGTGTGATTTTTTGCTGTTATTTCTGATTATGGTTACATCAACTCAACTTTTGAAACCATTATTCATCTCTCATGCCTATTATAATAGTAGGTTAGATGGTGACAGTGTTAGTAATTTAAAACACTTAGAAACCTGAGAGGATGCTGAATACTGAATATGGCAAAGAGTTCTTTTTGTTGCAATCCATACAAAATGAGATGGCCTTAGAAACAATGCCTTGATTCTTTCTTGTAAAGATTAAAGTGCTTTATTTCAAACACTTGAATGCTACAGTTAATCCTAGCATATGTACCTAAATGCTACTGAGGACATTCCTGTGGTTTGGTAATTAGTAAAGCAAAACCTTAGTTATCTAATTGTAGGTGTTAATTCCAGAGTTCTAGTGGTGGTGATAAATACATTGTGAAAAAAAGCAGTACAGGAGCTTTTGAGAGCTTTCATTTCTTTTAAGGAGGAAAAAAATGCAAAAGTCTGGGTCAGATGTTTAAAGTTTGCTGGGTACAGCATCTCGAAGTGCTAGATGCTTCATGTTGTATATAGCATCTAACAAAAAGGATATAGTGGGAAAGGTAGGGAAACCACTTTTGGGGAAAAAAGTCATGTATCTCAACATTTCTTGGTGTGCCTAATTATTTCTCTTTTTTTTTTTCCCTCTTGTTGTGTCTGCCCAAACCACCATGAATTAAATATTTTCCACATTTTTCTTCATGGTGAGAAAAGTTGAGACTTGAGAAAGTTGTTCTTTAGGATAAGACTCATGTCCTTTTTTCCTGTTTTTGCTTTGACTATGTTCTCTCTCTGTTTACAATCCAATTGTTGTTCTAGATTTTGTCTCAATTGTTTATTTTGTAGAAGCAAGGAATTTATGTACTCCAGCACATAAACGTCTGCTCATCTATCATTATGCCAGATTCAGTACTACAGTCAGCAGTTTGCATATGTTTTTATGCTTGTAGTCTCTCATCATTTTTATCTTTTCAGGTGTCACATTCCCCCTCTCAATAAGGGATTGGCTTTATTCTACCTTATCCATTAGGTTTGTCATGAGACTCTTCAGAGCTTCGTTCTTCTAATAGTCCTTTCTGTCCTAGGTTCAACAATGCTTTTATTTTTGTACCTGTTTGGCTTTGTGAAACTTTTTCATTGTTTTGGCAGCTATGCTTGTACAGACACTTCAGAATATATTGGTCTTCTTAAGGAAGAATGTAAAACAGACCTGCCTTTGTCTCTCTCAGATGGTACTTAAAATACATAAGCAGATATTGCACGCTCAAGGTAAGAGTTACTGATACCAACATCACAACTAAATTGCACTTTCTACCTGTATAATTAGAGTAGATAGAGAGATGTAGAGTAGATACAGAGATGTGTCCTAGGGATAGACCCTGACCTGAGTTGGTTGATGGGTGAGAAACTGTGGAATGACATCTTCTCAATGTCCGAAGTGGGATAAAATCCCAAAGTTGGATGGCACTGAAATGGTACTTTTTCTTGCACCACGTCAGGCTCCAGCCCCATCCTTGCCTCTCCATCCCCTCTGAAGTAGCTTTCACATTTGTTACAGCATAATTAAAGATTAATTAGGTAAAAGAGGCAGACTGAAAAAGGGCATGAATCTGTGGCCATGTGGTCAGAGCACTCACTGGGGAGTGCTCTAAATCCCGTTTATGTACTTTGTTCAGTAACTGTTCTTGAAACAGAATCAGGAATTGAATTTTTTATTTCATTTAATATTTCAAGTTTTACTTCTGGAGTGAAAGTGCTATCAGTAGGTATCAACTCATGTTTTTCCTGTGGTGGAAACATTTTTCAGCCCTTTGATGGGAAGCAGAAGAAGCCCCATTAGCTGATGCCCCAAGGTGTTCAAAGCACTCTGGGTAACTCAAGCATCTTTGAGTACTCCAGTCATTACATAAGCATTTCATCTAATGACAGCTTAATTAATAACAGACCTTGAAACATAGACCAAGAAAAGGGCCTTGTGATGTTAAATCCCTTTCCTGTTCCTGCCAGCCCCTGAATCTCAGCTGTTCAACAGGGGCTTGGCAGCAGTGGGGAGGCCTCACCTGCAAGGTGAGATGGGGGCTCAGGACATTCCCCGGGGGAGTCAACCTGGAGCAGTGTCTGTGCCTCACAGGCGTGTCCTACCTGCTGATCCTTAACTCTGGCTCCTGAGACTTGCTGCAGGGCTGTCCCCAGCTGTCCTGCATGGAGCTAGTGTTAGGGGACTGGCTGCCCTCGGGAAGGGAGCTGGTTCTTTGCAGTGCTAAAAACCCTGCCCTGGAAACACAGGAGCATGTGCAGGAGGATTATAGTGCAGTCACCTCAGTCCCATCAAAAGGAACGAGTGATGCACAGAGCCCCTTTGAGTGACGCCTATCAAACACACAGCCCGTGGCACTTGGTGGCATTTGACTGACTGCAAGGTAAGGTACCTGCTAAATGCTGTTTTCAGGCTGAGTAGATAATTCCTCTCTGAGCACCTACATGAAGGACCTCTCTCTTCCCTGGATCTGGCCCAGGTTTGTACTAGCTGTCCTTTGATGGTTACATACCTCCTGAGGGTTACATTTTCTCTTAAGGAGTCACACAGTAATTTATTCAGAAAAAGTAATCTTCCATTGCCTCAATACAGGCAAACTCTTTTATTATTGTCACTGTGAATCTCCTCAAAACTGAAGCACTTTTACATAGTTCAGTCTTTAAATATCCTCTTTTATTCTCATTCAAGAAAGTCTGGTTTTGATAACAGTCAAGGATTTTAGTTTTTCATTTCAACTAAAAAGAAAAAAAGTCCAAGAAGAAATATGGTAGTTTTTATTCCTCTAATTATGGGGTTTTTTTCTGACATAGAGCAGTGAAATCTGGCTAACAACATATAATTGAAGTAAAATAATTTTATCTTTGATTTTACTGTTTTAGTGATTCTTGAAGTAAAAATACACCTCTATATATGATTTTTCTCACCCACTACTTTTAAGCCTCAGTAAGNCAGTTTATGTCTCTTTAAGGTTTGGCAGTGCTTTCTTAAAAAGTCTCTTCTAGTTGCAGTGTTCCTTCAAAAGTTACTTTTTCTTCCTGAGGCTCCTTGGTAAAAGACAGAAGAAAGCATAGGGGCAGACGTATTATAAACTGAAGCAGATGGCATTCTGGTTTTGCAGAATATAATGAAGCTTGCACAAAAAAATAATTGTGCCATAACCAAGTACATTTCTTGTACTATGATGAAAATCAACCAGACATTTCCAGGAGGAAGGATTTTCACATAATTTAAGAAAGTGCCAGTAAATGACATGCAAATAAATAGAATTATTCCAAGCTAGGAAGACTTGGAGAGCTCAACAAATAAGCTAATGCAAGGAGTTTGGCTGGCTGATGCTTTTGAAGATGTGTAGTCCTTTCTGATGGCCATGTTTAAAATTCTCATGTAAGTCAGAAACTGTAAATAATTTCAAGTACTGAAACATCAAGATTAAGAGAAGCATTGAAGGGGCTCATCCCCAGTCACTTGCTTTGGGAACTGCCAATAGCAGGATTAAATCAGATTTGACAGATGCATCATGGTCATTTGAGAACAGAGAAAACTACTTACAGTTCACTTTGGAGAAGAAATAGAACATGTGCTACTGTGACAGACTAAACGGTGGTAAACGTATTACTTACCATAACAGGCTGTATTTTTAGGCATGGACAAAATGGTATTAGATCTGAGGTCTTCTGAACAGGCATCAGAGAATATTATTAAAAATACAGAGGCAAAATTAGTGTCTTTAGTGCAAGATCTCCCTTGCTTGTTTTTATTTTTATTTTTTTTATGTTCTTGCTAGTCTCTGAACTGTCTTATCTCTTGCAGTCTTTCCCATTTTTTTCTGTCAACGCATTCTTGGGTTGTAACTCTTTGCCACGATATCTATTTAAAACCTAGCAATTTTTTATTACATTCTTTAAGATTATGTGACTAAATTGTATGCAATATATACCATGAAGCTTATAAAAAATACAGAAAGAGTTGCCAACCATGTCTTGCATGTGCAAGGGGACAAAGTGTTCATATCTGATTATGCTGCCCTTCACCAATATTAGCGGAACTCATATTACAACCCAGTAGAGTACAGCCTGTATATACAGATGGCTGTTTATTAACCACAAAATAATAGTTTAACACAAACCCTCCTACTTGGTTTTGCTTAAACTACAAGTGGTCATGTTTATGTTTTTTCAAATACCCAGGAGTGTTTCTTCTTTGCCTCAAAACAGAAAATAATAATGAGTAGTAATGATCTAATTCAGAAAGAGAAAATCTCTCATGCATATGAGAAAGTAAAGTAGTATTTGGAAGATATGTACGTGATCAAGAACCTATATGGGGGGGAAGAGGGGAGTTACCACAGGTGCTTCCTTAAATTGAGATATGTAATCGTACTGTTTTTTGGAAGATAATATACTTCTACCAAGGAAATGCTATTGAACTGGAATATCAAGGTTAAACTATGACACTAACAGAGGAGAGTCAGACTCCATCTGGTCCTCCAGTGTCTGTAGGAGGCTTCGCTTTCTTAATCTCAAAGCACAGACTTTGACTGTAGCCATAGAGGATATTTGTAAGTTTTTTCTGCAACAATTCATCCAATGTATTTTCTACCAGCCTGGACATTGTGCAGTCACATTGTCTATGCCCTTGTTTTACTGTATACTTCAGCTGTATGAACTTCATGCCTTTCAAAGGAAATCTGTCATTGCTTTTTGCTCCCCTTCCCCCATCCCTGTTCCTGGTGTTGAAGGGAATCTCTGCACGGTGGAGTTCAAGTCTTCTGTATGATTGCTTGCAGAGCTCGCAGCCTGGCAGACAGCAGCAGCAGTGAAGAATGTATGAAACTGAAAGCATGGCAGGCAGAAACAAACACGAAGTCTGGGGACACCTCCACACCTCCACCTTCCCACAGCAGTGAAGGAAGCTCTGGTTACCCCATGACATTTGCAGCTAGTCAGAAAGGGGGGAATGGGTTTCAGAACATAGGCATGCACTTTAGTAGGACAGGCAGGTCTCTGTATTGCCTACAGCTATAGAGAGGGTAGCTTAGGGAATCTCCAGGAGCCTTATTCTCTACAGTTACCTACCCCCAACTCTGAGTGTTGCAACAATTTTTGTCGTGTGGTATTACCTGTAGCAGTGATCAGCATACCGTTGAAGAGACGAGGGAGGTGGCTGTTTCTTGGAAGAAATGATCCAGAACTCAAGGTTCTGCTATAAAAGCACAGTTGCTGAGGGAAAAAATAATATAATGTGAGGCAACTTTTAAATTAAAACTAAACCATCCACTTCTGTCCACTTGGCTTATATACGTAGCACATTTCCTTTCTTGTTTACCTGTTGTGTTGAACCCCACACACTTATTTCCCAAAGCCCTCAGGTCCCCCCATGTCTCAGAAGACTCCAATTGTACCAATCAACCTGATGAGAAGTCCTAGAACTGAAAGAATATGTACAGCGANNNAACTGAAAGAATATGTACAGCGAAAAAGCAATTTTTAGCTTTCAAAAAATAATGAATATAAAAGGCCTCACCTATCTAACTGAATAGTTCTGATTGCATACAATTAAAGGGCTTCTTACTCAGATGTCTGTTACTTGCTATGATCTCAGGGACAGTTAGATGTCAAGGTGGTATTTAGCAAATCTTATCCAAATTCTTTTTACATTTGAGTAGTGGTATGAAGTTCTGAAGCATAAACTTTTCTGCTGGTTATTTCTGGATGTAAATGAGAAAGTAAACGCAATAATTAGAGAAAACTGCAAACAGGCACATAAAAAGCTTTATTCTTTGCACTCACAGTGTGAAGCTTGATGCCAATACACTGTCTTTACCATGATAAAATATTTCAGGATAATGTAGATAAATTGACTAGAGTCTAGCTGAATACTGCAGCAGCCAAAGAATGAATACAAGTATACAAGTCTCCACACTAATTTATTCCTGAAGAAGTAGGAATGCTATATTACTTTCTTAAAATGTAATATGGCTATCTGACAATACATTATTTTAAAATGTTAAGAATGTAATGGGGCATATGCTACTAAAGAAATCTAGTTTCTGAACTTGTGATCAAATGCTTGTACAGCAAGTAACTATGCCTCTTCTTTCCTGCAATATTTCTTTTGAATTATATCCTTCACAAATGGTGTTTAGAACAATTTATTTGACAGTATTGCAACTCCTCTCTAGGTAGGAGGACAGAAGTGAGGGACGGTCTTAACAAAGTTTGCTTCTATGGATCATCCAGGAGGAAGCTCACATAATCAAAACTGCTGGTGCCTATTTAGGTTAGACAGTGACGTTTGTTATTCCACGCTGCAAGGAAGCTTGACTTGAGGCTCTGTGCCCTCATAAACTGGAACACACAGATCTGTTCCCAGACTGTCTGAAAAATGGAGACTGATGTTTACATTATGAGGACCATTCCTTCCTGGGTAGTTTGTGTCCTTTCCCACTTGGCAGCCTACTCCTCTCCAGATTCCAGCTGTTCTGATCACCTGTGTGTTAAGGAAGTAACTGAGACAACTGCACCATGTTATGTGGCCTTCTGCTTTC
Source organism: Pachycephala philippinensis (assembly GCA_013397055.1). NCBI lineage: Eukaryota > Metazoa > Chordata > Aves > Passeriformes > Pachycephala > Pachycephala philippinensis. The sequence goes on from VWZT01002688.1 coordinate 108,101, forward strand.
TAAAACCCCACTTTGTGATGAGTTACTTGGTCATCACATCAAATGTTTCAGCAGTACAGCTCAGCCGGTGTTTTTTAAGACTCCTGATACGAAGTGACATATTCTGTACTTCAGTAAAAGGTTTATGTTTTAGACCATAATGTTTATGTTCTTGCCTGTGCAAGGGGTGAGGAGACTGCTTGGCTCTAATCAGCGTATGCGCAATGACATTTGGACTTGGGACCCTTCTCAGGGTAGCTACAACCGACCACGGTGCTTTGCTCTGGTCCTGTCCCCTCTCTTGAGCTAGTGTACAGTTTTGCAAAAAGCCATTTCAAAAGCTGATCTTGTTGAAAGTTGCTTTTCATTTATACCTGATTTTTGGTTTCATTCCCTGCATCAGCTCACTGTTTGCACAAGCTCAAATGGTACCCTGGCAGAGGGGCTTAAAACACAGGCAAAGGTGGAAGGTAAGTTGACTGTGGAAGCTTGAACTGAACCTGTGAAATTTCATCATCATTTTAGGTGAGGAAGTGGGGAGGGGAAGGAAGAAACTGCCTTTTATAGTAGGTTGTAATGGCTGTTGTTGACATTCACATGAAAATCCACATTCAAAGTTTAGTGTGGATTAGGGTTTGTTTTTTTTTTTAATCTCTTTATTCCTTTTTGCATTTGTTCTCCTGCTTGAGTGCATGCTTAAAAATCTTGTATTTTACAGTGATTTTCATTGATCATATTTTGACTCTCTCGATGTTCTAGTTCAAGGAACATGGCTTTGAAAACACTATGTCAATCAACAAGTTTCTGAAAATTAAGGATTTCCAAACTCCAAAGCTCAAATTATGCCTCATTATCCTTAGACATTCTTCTTACTTATTCCTTCCTAGGAGAGTATCAGAGTGGTATATGAACAATTGCTCTTTTCATCAAGTAACAGCAATGCCTTCTAAGGAAGATTTTGACTTTTTTATTCTGGTTAAATGCATGAATAGGTTATTTTTTTTTCCCAGCAGAACATAATCTTCTCCTCCATTGAATAATGTGGCTTGTGCATTCACTTCAGATATGGGAAAGCTGAACCGAATTCCTTCTTCTTCAGGAGACAGATCTTATGCTCCTGGACAGAGTGCCATAAATACCCAGCTCTCAGATGAGTGCTCTTGCTCTGCGCTTGTGAAGTTGATTCTCTTTGTCTAAACCAAAACATTGAGCAAGGGTCTGGGATGCTCCTGAGGGATTTCAAACAGTGGAGCTGAAGGTTCATTGCTTCTCTGTTCCAATCAAGGCAGAAAGAAAACCAAACCTGGCTTCTGCCAAGTATTCCAGCTAGGAGCTGATGGAGTTTTCTTGAGTGGGGGGCCTTTGTTGAAGCAATTTCACCTTCCATAAAATATTTCCATACATGTCAAGAAGCGTTCCATAAATTTGAGGCCTTGACATGCGGTCTCCTCAGGCCTTGTAAGCCTGAATAAAAAGATGTTTCTTCACAGTGCAGTTTTATGAGCTCTTATTTTTCCTCAAATGAGTGTCCCAAAACAAAACTTTCTGTTTCAGGCTTAAAAGATCGGTTTTTTGTTAAATGGACCAGAACTTCTCTATGTCCTATTTCAATCTCAAGAAAAGTTGACAAAAATAAGTTTAGCTTGATAAAAACCAAATATAATTTTCCTTTTTTGTTGATTCAACAGCAAAAGTCTCAGATGAAAGGACCTGAGAATACCAAAAACCATTGCCTTGCCATTTTGATGAACATATGTATCACTTCTCCATTATTTAAACCCCTTTCTGTGGACATCTATTGAGTACTATATTGCTGGAAAATAGTTCGCTCTAATATTTTTAATCATTTACTTATGGTATGTTTTGTGATTATGTTACATAATACTGTATCTTTCTAGACCTTGTAAACAGAAAAAAATAATTTTCTGGCTCAATGTAAATGCTAATACTGGTACCAGAATTATCATGTCTGCCTATTGATATCATCCAATACAACAATCCTGCAGAATATTTTCTAAGATAAGCAAGTATAAGGGGTAGGATTATAGCCAAGGGAGGGATTTGTAAATGTCTCCATGAAGATTTTTTCGTACTATTTACTCAGCTCTGCTCTTGTGACCGTGTTTAATGAAATGCATAAATCAGAGCTGAGTATTTCAGAAGTCTATCCATCTGTATTTCTCTTTCAGCATTCTCTTGTCAGTATAAAATACTGTGCCAAGAGCTACATCTGTGTAGTTTACAGAATTCAAATAATTATGTAGGAAGATGAAAAACTAATTTAATAAGGAAAAAAAAAAAGAGCTGATAGTATAGAAATGTCCGTAGTGGCATAAAAAAAATCACAAAGACAAGAAAACGAAGCTAAATCTCCTTATGTAACATTTTATCACTGTTTTGCACACCAGACCTCATACAGCATATGTATAAAACTGAAAAAAGACAATGATGAGCATATTAGTAATTAATTCAGGGGGATGCAAATCTATAAAGAAAATTTGCTGACACATTATCAACTGATTATTTTCACTCTTGAAACATTGTACAAATGTATCTGTTTTCAAGATTTGAAAGAAAAAGAGAACATCAAACAAAAAATGCTATATAAAAATATGAAACAACTAAGGTTTACACCTAGAAATCATTAATAATGACCTAGTATCAATTGTGGTTGCTTTTCTATACTACTCCCACATAGCAAGGATAGTATAGTTGAGTTAGTCTGTTTAGAGAAGTATATACTTTATGTTGTGAATGTTACAAGAAATTGATCTCATTCTACACAAGCTTTAGTATAAACACACTGTAAGCTTCTCAAAACAACCTTACCAGTCACAAGACAGCTCATCTACATTTTATAATTTATTTAATTAGTGGTTATGGGTTTTAGATGGGACAAAGTAAAGACAAAGTTCAATCAAAACAGATGGAGCTACAACAGGATTTGTAAAATGGGTTACTTCACTGCTGGCAGCCTAGATCTCATTTCAGAGAAAGAATCAAATCAGAACTGAGAAAGAAAAGGAAAGCTGAAAAGGTCACATAGAAGATCTGAAAAACACACTTAATCCAGAAACTTTTTTTGCATGTTTTTCCTCAATACTTTTGTAGTTTTGAATTAATATGACACCCCTCTGAACTAAGGTAGAGAAACTGCCTACAAGAGTGTATCTTTTAGGACATAACGTTGGTCTTACTGCATGTTTTGTGTATCAGGGAAGTAATGAAGAAGGTAGTGTGACTGCTGAACCCATACACTGCTATAGGCTTTGCTTCATTAATGGTCATACCATAGAATCACAGAATCACAGAATGGTTTGGGTTGGAAGAGACCTTAAAGTTCATCTAGTTCCAAACTCCCTGCCATGGGACATCTTTCACTAGACGAGGTAGCTCAGAGCCCCATGCAACCTGGCCTTGAACACTTCCAGGGATGGGGCATCCACAGCTTCTCTTGGCAACTTGTGCCAGGGCCTCACCGCCCTC
>VWZT01002689.1:10707-35086 GCA_013397055.1 Pachycephala philippinensis
AGGGAGATGGAGAGGGCGCTGGGGCAGCGCAGGGGCGCTGCAGGCGCGTTTGCCCGGGGCTGCGGGGCCTCTCCCTGAGCGTCTGGGTCACCCAGCGCTGCGCTCCCGCCGCCTCCTTCTCTGAGGTTGGAGCCAAAGAATGGTGGTTGTCAGACTTGGCTTTTCTCCTGGACTGCGATGTGGATTACCGCTTGTGTCCCAGTAGATTGTTCTTGTGAGACAGGGCAGGCAGAAACACCTGCGTGGTTTGCAAGGTGTTCAGGTCTGTGTTGGCCAAACATAATCGCCATTGTTTCGTAGCGTTTTCTTGTTCTGAAAAACGGGGAGTGTTTGGTTCGGAAACAACTGAACAGGCCTGAGCTTTGGCGAGCTGCTTCTCTGATGAAGAGAAGGCTTTAATAAGGTTACACCCGTTCTAGAAGGGGTTCTTGAGGAAGACGTGTTTGCATTCAAAGGTTTCCGAAGCTTTTCTTTTCAATCTTATGCTCCACTGAATGAACGAAGTCCTTAGTTCTGTGTCACTTGTTAGTTGTCTTGAGAATTAAGGTGTGGGAAGAAGAAGGAGTGAGAAAAGGAAGCTTCTTGCAATTTGTTTGCTTTGAGTAATAAAGTTTCATCTTATCTAAACCCCTGCCTCTAACATTATTATTTAAAGCCAGTAACAATAACAAAATTTCACTCCTAGGAATTTGGTGGGAATATTTGATGACAATATTAATATTCTTGTCGTCTGCTGGGTGTTTGGAGATCCTGGCTTACACGGGAGATTGACCTCCCTCGGTTGGAATACCAAATCGTTCTTTAGCTACAGGTCAGCTGTGCCGTAGGGCTGAGGCTGACTGTGTATTTCAGAAGTTGAGACAAAGTAGGTGGCTTGGGTGATCTTGTTTTCTAGTCCCAAGGAGTAGTGAACAAGCAAATATTGGTTTGAATGTTTCTCTGATGTGACATTGCAAGATGCAGGTATGCTTTTGATTTTTATTTTCTGACACTTTCTTCTATGTGCCCTACCTCCTTATCTCTCATGGGTGTCCTAAAGATAGTCACAAAACAGGCACCTGAATACAGCTGACCTTGAAGGGGGTATGTAATACTAAGGTTTTGGGGTCTGCAGAAAATCATGTGTTATAATGGAATGTATGGATCTTTGTTGCTTGACTTTCCAGTACTCTTTAGGGCATAGATCTGAGTTGTCCCAGTTTCCAAAGTAGCTTTTTCGACTTGGGGTTTGAAGGTTTCTGTTATTTTGAGCAGAATTTTCTAAAGACAGCACTTGTTTCAGTAAATCATAGTTTGAATTAATGGGGCCAATGTACTCTGTTTCTGATTCTTTAATTTCTGTAATAGATTTCTTGGTATGTTTGATCATATATTTATTTAAATACATTTCCTAGTTATTCAGAAGAATTTACATGACTGCTTAGGTCGCTGAGGTTTTTCTGCTGTATTCAGTTGGAAGATAGAATGGCATCCTTTGATTTTGGGAACTCACTTGTGACTTTCATTGCCAATGGCTTAAATTATTAAAAGTAAGATGTATCTGTTGGGGCATGGGGCAAGTCCTTGGTGCTTCTCTTCTTCTGAGTCCTACTATGTCTGTTTAACTTAACTGTTGTCTCACATAGGAGAATCACACACTTTCTATACTTAAAATTTGCATTATTTGGATCCTTTGTCCTGCTTAGAATCCAAACTTTTTTGTTACTCTCTTTATTACACATTTGCTTTCTTGCGTTCTTTGTATTTGGTGTCATGTTGTCTGGATTTGGAAAAATTTAACAATTTGTTGACTTTTTTATTTCCTTCTTTCTTTTCAGGAGTGTTTTTTTGTTTAGTTTGGTCTTCTTAATTGCCTTTTAAATTCAGTTCTTGTAATTGAAATATAAATCACTTCAGAGTTTCCACTGAGTGCCTGTCAACACCCTTGCACTGCTAGAATTTATATAGTGTGCTGCAGATCACTGGAATGTTAGATATCTATTACTGTGTTCATACTGTAACTAAACAAGTGGAAAGGTCACAATAAATCAAATCAGGATTTGGCAGTAAATTATGGAAGACTAAATGATCTCTGCGATTTTAAACTAGTCAAATGTGTTCTGATAGATTACTGCACAGAAAAGTAGCCTTAGAAATGCAGTTTTTTTAGGAGATCTTGGTGTACTTAATACTCCTGAGGAGTGATCACTTCTACCTGTATGTTGATGTTATCAAGCCACATTTGAAAGAAACTTGAAGGTTCTCTTCAGCAACATCTAACTGGTGAAATTTTCTCTTTCAGGTGGAAATAAGGATAACATTAGAGCTGGATGCAAGAAGTGTGGCTACCGTAAGTCTGTAATGAGGAATATGAAATTACAGTGTTTTCTTCAGTTTATGATGTTGGTTGGAACTGCCTTTTGAGGAGAGGGGAAAAAATGACAAAGATTCTCCCTTGTTGCCCAGACATTGTCAGTTTAAATTACCTTATTATTTTTCATTTCTTTATTTCATATTCATTCTCTGGCTTCTCACACCTATCAATGCTCTTTTGAGTTTCTCAGAAAGAAAAAAATTATTATGTTATCTTCATACATACTACATTCCAATGCAATTACTTGAGAAACTTTGAATTGAAAGCACCTTCTTTGATGTATACTGAGACTAGCATTTGTGCTTCTTCTGAATCTTACTGCAAAGACGCAGGCATTTCAGTTTAAGTTAAGTCTAATCTGATTCACAAGAAAAAATAGTTTAAAATCTGGATAATCTTTTATGCTAAGAAAATACTACTTTGTGCATCGTGTATTTCAAGAAACAGCTACCTTTATTGCTTACAAGTTCTGCAGTTGGCATTTAGCTCATGCTTTGCATTATACGCTGATGTAAGCATGCCTGTGGCTACTTTTCTGATTAATGGAGACAGGTCTTAGTGAAGATTTTAAATTGTTAATCACTGACTCTTATTTTTAAAACACTGGAGGTATGGACATTGTTTTATACTGAATTGTCTTGAGCTTTTAGCACAGTGAGTTAAGCTGTTTGAGTTTTTTATGGGCATTATGTTGGGTGACAGGAAAAAAGCTTGCTTCATTCTTTCACTTCAGGCTTTGCAACAAATTTTGTCAATGAATTGCTTTATGTATCTGTTCTTTCCAAGGACCATGGATAGAAATATAGATTTAGTGCTTTGTTTCTACATGCAGCAAATATCAGAAGCTTTCTGGAAGAGAAGGAAACTTGCAGTCAAATCACATTATCCATGTTTATGTTCTTAAAATCTCTGTCTTCAGGGTGTAGGTAGCTTGACATCATCCTTACTAAGAACATGAGCTTAATTTCAATTACTACTTAAATTACTGCGTCTCCCAAACCAGATCTTCATTTTTTTAAAATTTCACTATTATTTCAATGAGTGTATTCAGCACAAGGTTTCTAGCTGGTCATGATTATCAAGATGTAACTTAGAAAACTAAAAATACTGGTGAGGCAGTAGCTTAGTCAGTATTAAATGCTGGTTGTTAGAGATTATGTCTCATAAGCAAATAGGGTTCTACAATTCCACTAGAGGGAGTTAAAAAGGCAATGCAACACTTACTGTAGTTTTTGAAATATTTCATGCTAGGTTTTTAGGTAATTTCTTCAGAAATTATCTAAGACCATTAAAAAATAGAAACTAAAGTTGAAAAAAATCTTCAAATTAGCAGAATAGGAGAGAGGCCATAAAGCACTATTAAATGGAAGAGCATTGCGCAACCTATTCAAGTTCTTGGAGACATTTTCAAAGTAAGCTTTCTCCTGCCTCTTTCACAGATCACAGGCTACCCTTTTTCCTTTCACCTCTCAAGACTGAATAATACAAAAATCTATGTTCTTTAGTTTTTGATGTTTTGTGGTAAATTGTAATTTTTCTTTCTGTCTATTTATTTTGTTCAGCTGGTCATCTGACATTTGAATGTCGAAACTTCCTCCGAGTAGATCCTCAAAGAGATATTGTTTTAGATGTTAGCAGCACTAGCAGTGAAGACAGCGAGGAAGAGGAACTACAGAGGTTACAAGCCATGCGCGAAAAGAAGAGTAAGGTGTTTTGTGTGGGGTTTTTTAGAATGCATTGGATAATAGTCTTCTGACGTGCAGGGACTCTCATTTTATCCTTTTTGATAACTACTTTTACTTCTTTTAGCCTGTGATTTTAAAATAGGTCTTTTACTCTGTGTGTTCAGACTTCACAGATTTGATACACCCACACTCTTAGGATTAATTCCTTCTATAGGAAGTTACTAATGTACCTGCTTGGAACATCTCAAAAAGGGCTTCTAAATACAAAAGATTATCGATCTGTTACTAAGAAGCTGCTTAGAAGAAAATTACATGGATGTTCTGAGTTAATCTTTTGATTACGACATGTAGTTTAAACGTCTTCTAACTAATGAGAAATATGACACCTGAATTTCTCTCCAGTTTCTAAGTAGGATTTTGACTGAAACAGCTAGTAAATTGGAATTCAGTCATTCATATTTGGAGAAGTACTGTTCTATTATTTGGAAGGTCTGAGTATCAGCTCTTTTTCAGAGAGAGAATAGATGAGTTGTTTATCAGATACTTGAGTTCATTTGAATTTGGACTCCAAAGAGGTTGTTCACCTAAGTAAGAAGGGCGTTTGTTCCACCACAGCGTGTTTTAAATGAATGAACATTCTTCTCCTCTGCCCTTTTGTTTTTCGTTATGTTTTGTTCTGTTGCTCTCACATGCTCTGACGTTTAGTTCCTACTGAAGATGCTATTTAGAAAGGAAAATGGATAGATAGAACCCTATAGTTAGCTGTACACTTCAAAAGAAATGGATAGGCTGTTTTTCAAGAGTGCTGAATTCGTACTGCAGTGGTACTTTCTTGGAACAAGTCTCTTTGGAAAAAATACTTACCATTTATTACATATTTTTGAATATAAATGTTGGGTTTTTTCGGTCCTAAGCTGACTGAAGATGGATATCTGCAGGAAAAACAGCTGTTTACTTGATCTTCTAATATTCCTGTTTATTATATGTTCTGTCTCAAATTGTGGCTGCTATGTATATTGTAAGGAGACATGTACCTGTCAATTATCCAGGTGGAATTTTGCCATTTTCAAATGGCCTCATCTTCTCAAGATTTTGCACTATTTTCTTTAAAAAATACTGTTTGTTCACCCATTCTCATTCATGTTTTTTCATTGCTCCAAAGGTAATTTGCTCTTTTATGTCATACTAAATTATTTCAAATTCCGCTCCATAACATACAGACCATTATTTGTATTTGTGGTAGCAAAGGAATAACTACACCAGCATGCAGACTTTATGGAAAGTGTCATAGGAATAAGATGAAATACTCAAAACTGGCTGCCTCTTTTTTAAGGATAAATGATAAAGCTACCAATTTCCTGTTAGCTGAAGGTGTATTTATGTGGTGGATTTGCATTTTGGAAAGTTCAAAAGTACTTTTTGAACTGGTATAGAAAAATTTAAGGTCAGAAATTTCATCTATGTCATAAAAATATTGCCTTTACGTGAAATGTGAAGTTACTATACCACGCTGTACAGCATTAGGGCAGGCAGCAGAAGAACCAGATGAGGGGTGACTCTTCTGNTGCTGTTCATGAAGCGTGAAATAACGATGTGTGAAGGTAACTCAGGGAAGCCTAACAGAATATTATATTTTTTATATGTTCTAGTTAAATGACTTGTTTTCAGACTTGGACAATAATACGTTATATGTTAGAACAGTTAAAGTACAGAAGAACAGATATGAAAACCTGAACCTGATGTAAACATATAGTAAAAGGTCTTTTTGCTACATTTTACAGGCCTTTCTTCATTCTTAGTGCTTAGATCAATGTCAGTACAATGTAAGTTGTGTACAATAGTCCTGCTACTCTGCCATATATTTCTGAAGTTTCTATACTAACCAGAATTTGCGGGAAGGGAAAAAAGCCTTTTAACAAGAATTTTGTAGTAACTTTACTTTGCTATTGAAGCTACTTTTTTAATGTTGATCTTAATTCAGACACATGTTTTGTAAACTTTTAATTTTCTACCCATAGATTTAAATGAAGAGGAAGAAAAAAAGAAACAAAAAAGAAGAAGCAAAGAGAAAACAAAATTTAAAAGACCGAGGAAAAGGTAACCTTAACACACTTCTTTTCATTTCAAAACACAGCTTCAGAAATATTTTTGATACTTGTGTGCTTTCTTGGGAAATTGCTTCTATTGATGCAACTTTATTTGCAAGTACATCTTTGGTTTGAAAAGTTTTCTGTTTTCCAGTGAGAACTGATTAACAGTAATGTAATGGTAAAATAATGGTAAGGTAAAGGTTCTTCGATTAATGGTGGAGTCACAGGCTTTCTGCTGTGGAGTCAGGATCACAGGAGTCTTGAAAGCTCTAGCAAGCTGGAGGTCTGCAGTTCAGAGAAAGCAGTACTCCCCCGACTGTCCAACTAGGCAAGCTGTGGTGGGGAAAGAGCAAGTCAGGAGGATTGTGGGGTTGGTCCCCAGCTGAGCCGGGGTGGGGAAGGCTCTGTGAAGTTCAGAGACTGTAGGGTTCTTTGTGTGCACGTGCATGTGTTAACACACCTGCAGGCACACATGTGTGCTCTGAGTAACACGCAGTTATCAAAAAGGAGACCTCTGTAATACTCAACAGGTGTTGAGTTTTAGTGTGCCTGTTACCTTAGAAGTCTAAAAACAGTGTTACTCCAGCTTCAGAGGAAAATGTCATAGTACCCCAGTATATTGTGAATCTGAGTTCTGGCCTGTGGACTGATTTGGTTTTTGGGGTTTTGTTTTTCTTTTTTTTTTTTTAAATGAGACCACTGATGAGAGTAATGGTTCATTGTTAGGACAGTTGATAAGACAATATCCCAGGAACTGCACTGGAAGCTATAAACTGTGAAATGTGTTTGGAGACCACAAGAAGATGTCTCCCAGAAATAAAGAAACAGGATTTAATACCTGTTGTATTTGCATTTTTCCTTTCCTCATTTACATTGTGTAGCTCAAACTTCCACTTTTGAAGACAGACCTTATACTTGTGAAGAAGTAGAAAAGCGTCAATCTGGTTGTCGGTTTTCTTTATGTGCAAGTAATAGTTAATCAAGTAAACAATAGCACAAAACTGTCCTCTTTAGTATTTATGAATATTTAATAACTTTTATTGTCCTCATAATTCTTTTATGTATGTAGTCACTCATTACTGCTGGTTAGAGACCAACAGTATAAGCTGCAAGAACCTAAAAATTTTTCATACCTGTTTGTCATAGATTTTTGCATCAGGGACATACATCTGAAGGCATTAATTAACATTGTTATTGATCATGTGATATTTTAAAAGCGGAAGCTCTATCTTGCTGTCATACTTTATTTACTGATGGTCTGTACTCTTGGTCTTTTCTCAGTGACTGAAAACCCACACAACTTGCCTATTCCATTGTTTTTTAATCTGTATTATAAACATACCGCTTTTCTGGCATGAAAATCCTATTAGGAAAGTCATCATTTAAGTTAAACATGCAGACTCGGATATCATAAGTTTTCCAGTGGATGCTACTGTACAAATTCTACTCCAAATTTTTGGATTCCAGATTTGTGACATTATATAAATACTGACACCTTAAATTACTATTGTGCAATTTTCCTTTTTTAATTGCATATTGATCTACATTTTTTTTACAGATCTTCCTCATCAAGTTCAGCTGAAGAGGATGAGCCAAAGTCAAAAAAACAAAAATCACACAAAAAAGAAAAGGAAAAGGGAAAAAAGCATAAATCTAAGAAAGGAAAGCATCATAAAAAAGAGAAGAAGAAGCGACGAAAGGAAAAAAGTTCATCTTCTAACAGTTCAGATAGTTCGAGTAGTGACTGAGATGCTGGTCTATTTTTGCGTTCGCCTCTGCAGAGAAGATGATTTTCCTTTCTTAGCAAGTTTATTTATGCTTTGCAATGCTGTTTAAAAATAGTATATATTTTTTTGAGAAATCTATTTGCATACATCAGTGCTTCAAATTATTAGATGGACCATTTATGAAAAAAATCTGCTTTTCTATTTCAGGTTCATTAGTACTAAACCATGCAAGTTTAACTTCACTCTTTGTTCAGTTGTGATTGTGTTTGTAATCCTTTATGGTAGGATGTGGTAAACTTCAGTTTGCAAGCCTTTGTGTAGAAAGATCTGGACTTCAATATGCTTAATGTCAAAGTGGTTACATCAAATATGGAAATTCAAGTGAGATTTTCTATTACCCTTTAAATAAATGTATGTTTTATACAACATTTTCTGCTTACTTACATTAATCTGCAAGTGCAAATATGAAACACTGTTCAAGTCCTGAGAGGGGAAGAATGAGCAATGAGAAACTAAAAAAGATTGATTCTTCAAAAATGTCTTCTAAAATTGATCTAGTTATAGACTGTGAAACACAATTACACATTCTTTTGGCCGGATCACTGTAAGCAAGCTGAAAACAAACAGAAGCAAACCAAAGCTATCAATCTTTAAAGTCCTTTCTGCCTGGGTTTTGTTCTTTTACAACTATGGCCATTTCATGTTTGACATAGATGTAAAGGTTTGGATAACAAAACAAGACTTCTAACATTAAACTTTAGCTATTTCTTCATTCCTGTCTGTTGTTATTAGCTTCAGTTTGCATGAATCACACTTTTGAAGGCTAACCCTGACATAACTGCTGCTGTTGTACAGGCCCAGAATAGTGATTGTATGCCTGTTTTCTGCAAGCGCCAAAGCTCTTACAGTATGGAGGTGATGCCAGTGCAAACGAGTGCCATTCCCTGTCAGGTTATCTCAGTTACAGAATGAAATGCCTATTTCCAGAAAGAGGACAAGAATAAAGCACGTGAGTAGTAGGTGGGGTGGGCATGCCAAACGCACAGTAATGACCAGTCAACAACCTCCATATGCCTTACAATAAACTGAAATGCAAGTCAGGCTCTGTCAATAGGCACCAGGAAGCAAAAGCAGATACTTGGTGTTTCCTTATGGAAGAAAAGTGTGCACATTGACAATCGATCTAAGCTAGGAAACTACTAAGCTGGGAGACAAAGTGTGCTATAAAATGCACCAAAGCCTGGAATCACTGAATTGAAACTGAATTGAAACTGTTTCACAAATAGCCAAAGGAAAAGGCTTTCACAGCACAAAAATTACAGCTTCAGCATTCTCTGCAACTTATGAGAAACCAAGGAAAACCCTTTAGTCTCTTACAGAGTTTACAGGATATGGATTTTCTTAATGTACCTAGAGTAACTGAAAGCTACTTTCAACACAAATAATTTTGTATCACATGTTTTACCTTAATTTGAATACATATCAGATTAGGACAGTTGAACAGCAATTCAATAATATTTTTCTCTTTAGATTCTGCCAAAATTATACTTCCATGCTTAGTAGTTTTCATGGTCTTCAGAGGCATTTTAACAATATACTTGTCATCTTCATAATCTTAAACTTCTGAAGTCTTTTACCTGCTACTAGCATCAGTTTGCAGTGTGAGAAAAGCGGCGTGTACATCACTGATTGATTGCAATATTTTTGTGTGTTGCCACTACAAGCTCTATTACCATCGAAATTTTTATGAATATTACACTATCATTAAGTTTACATTTTAAAGATTTTGTCATTCGGTAGTGTCAGCTTGTGTAGTTTACAGGACTTTGTCCTGAATATTTCCTGCAGTTTAGTCACACACTTCCCTTGTTGTATTCTGAGCTCTCTTCACTGGTATGTGTTGGTTCTTGTGCACTCTGAAAGGGAGCATAAATGATGGACAAACAAAAGTCTTAGCCATAGGTACCCAAGAGGTGGAACAAAAACTGAAAGAAATTCTTTGTGATGCAGGATTATTACACAGCTTATAACTGGAAGGTTTTGTTTTCTTTTTCCTTTCAAAAGTAAGTCATGGAGAACCATAATATAGCTCAGATTTGCAACAAGGCAATTATGTATAGAAAAAATTGCAGTGTCTAGCTGTGAACTTGGAACAGACTGGGTAATGTTTATAGGCTTGATCTTTTAAGGGCATGAAAGCTGCTGAGATAATCAATGCATATTGAACTCTGTATTTACTCAGTGCTTTTGTAGTTGACAACAGGAAAGAATGTGGTAGCTGCAGGTCGCTCTGAAAGGTATCATGAGTAATGTATCTGACATGGTGCTTGTTATCTGTTATATGTAACAATCAGTTCTAGGAACTCCTGGGATGTATTTTTAGAAGATCATCTTTTGCAATTCCTCACATCATCTCTCCCTGGTCGAAAAAGGACGCAGTCTCTGTGTATGCAAAACAGAATGTCAGATAGCCCAAACTTTTTCACTGAACTGATGATTCAGTAGTGCCCTGAAGTCTCCACAACACAGCCAGTGGTGAAGCTGTTAAGAAGTAGTTCTGACATTGCCATGTCTTGGGCAGCCAACTATCTTACCTTGTGAAAATTACCACACATCAGAGACTCTCTTGCCAAAACACACGCCTGGTGCCTCTTACTGCACTGCCTCTGCCTCAAGGCACTAGTACCTGAGAAAGGCATTAATAGAAATTCTAAGATGCAAATCACAGTAAATAAGGGTGGATAGAGAAAAATACATCAAAAATGCTTCTGTAGTAACAATGCCAGAACATTTACACTGTTCACAAGAAATTCTAGTATAACAATCTACGAAGATGAATTTAGGTGATAAAAAGAGAACATGAGATGAGGTGGTGGTAGCAGAAAACAAAAGAGGTGCAAGAATAAAGAAACCAAAAGGATTGGAAAAAAAAAAAAAGAAAAATTATTTGAGAAAGAAGATCAGAGGAACATGTTTATTTAGAAAAGCAACATTATAAATAATAGCAATAAAGGAGAAAAGTCTGAAAAGACTGTTCATTTAAACTTCAGCAAGATGTACTCAAGATGTGGCTTATTTACAGTTCTCTGTGTAAGCTAAATATTTGTCCCACTGAGAAAGTGTACTGTGAAGATCAGTGATTATCTGTACTGTATATTTTCCTGATGCTTTAATCTAGTGTAATAGTTTTTAAAATATCCTGGCAAAATTTTGACCATCAGAGAATTTCAACAAAGAATAAAGTTGACCTGGAAGAAACACGTTGTATATGGTATTAATTGTCCAGGAGTAGATTTAGGCTAAAAATTGGCAGAAACTTCATTTTCATCAAAGAACTGCAGTCCCAGAAGAGCTAGAAATAACTTCTGGAAGAGGGAGCTGAGTACATTTAATGGCTCAAATGAAGTTCTGCTTGCATTAGACACCAACAGTCTGGACAAATAGAAACAGGTGCTCTCTTGGACACCAGAATTGCCATTACTACTGGTACTTAATGTATTTTAAAAGAATGGAAGTGAGAGAAATGCCACTCCAAGAAATTTTACAGATGATTTAAAATAAGTAAAGGCTCAAAGTACTAGTGAGAAGGATAGTTCAAAGCCAATTGAGTTCCTACAGGAAAGTGTCTAAGATTGGCAACATGATGGTAGATCTGGACAGCAGATTATGCATACACTGGGAACAGCCTAAGTCAAAAAAAAACCAAACACATTAGAAGGTACAACCACCAACTAAAGATTAAAGGTGTATCTCTTGAAATACGGCTGGGGAAATTTTTGTAAAACTGCTACAAGAAAATAGAATCTCAGGGGAAATATTTTTAGATTTGAGATGAATTATTCAGCTGTAGAACAGTTAGAAGTAATTGTTACAACTTTTGCCATGATCCCTAGAATGTATGTCCTGCCCACCTGCATTTAGCCGAGCTTAGTTCTTTTTGAATCAGAAAAGGTTGGTTTTGCTGGTAAAGCGTAAGTTTTCCTGCATGTCAGTCAGTGCCTTCAAGGTCCTAGAACTTAAACGGGACCACAAACTTCCCAAAATAATGCTACAAATCTCTTCATTTACTGGAGTAACTTATGAGTAAGAACAAGCGGAAATAGATGTTACTTTAGCTTCTCTTGCCTCTTGTCCATGAAGCTGGACAATAGGTAGCGTATCTCTTACATAGGCAGTAACGAATTTCACCTTTACACTGACTTAAGACCAATAGGCATTTAATGCACCACTGTATATTTATTCCTCAAATGGGATAGAAGTTGGTTATTTTTGCCATTTTTGCTATTTTCTGACACAGATTTCCTAAGTTGTATTGGGTATACTTGGACCTATTATGTAAGTTAACATGCAGATTTTGCATGGTAACTTTTCATTTTGGGTAAGTGAACATGCAACCTGCAGTATGTGTTTGCTGTCTTCTGCTGTAAGCTTGTATTTTGCTTCTGGTCTGAAAAATGTAGATTTTACAGTGTCCATAGGTGTTTGACTTCTTAGATTGGTATTTTTTATTACATGAAAAATCTGTGAGAAGAAAGGTGCTACCAGTGGATGGTGGTTATTTAGAATCTGGTTTTGAAAAGCTGGAGCTGCACAAAGTTTTAGTAAAAAAAAGAGTTGATGAAACTTGGCGTATTTGGTGGGAAGAGGAATTTTTACTTGTTTCTTACCCTGCAAAAGAATTATGGCGCCTTTAAACCAAAATGTTCAAACTCCAAGAAGGATTTAGAAAGCAAGTACTGCTTTCCTCAGCATTCTCCCTGAATTGCTTGTTTCCATGTATTTGGGAGTTCATTAATGTGAAGTTAGGGGTGTTTTTTAAATACTTGGAAAGTAAATAAATAATGGTTCTAAATAATCTCTAAATAATTTGTATGTCATTTCATTGAGGGAACTTTTAAACTTTGATCCCACATTGCCATAATTCCATTAAACTAAAATGTAGTAGTATCGTTACTTTTACCTTTCTTTTACCAACATAATGTTCTGGGGCTTAAAGTTTTGTTTCCTTTTGAATTAGTGAAAGATAATCCTCTGCACTCCTAACTAAAGCAATTTATCCCTTGATACCTCTTCAATTCAGATACTTACCAGGGCATTCACCCTTGATCACCAATATTCCTTAAGTGGCCATAAAGCTTAAGAATTACAGTATGTGTCCAATTAGGATTAGTAGAAAGTGTAATAGAAAGGGCTTCAGGTAAGCTGCTAGATTGCTTAGAATTATAGAAAGGCTTCAAAATGAGCGAAGACTGTGATTTTAGTAGTCTTTAGCTGCGGAAGAAGAAACACTGCTAAAGTTTCCAGAACAACAAAAGGTACAAGGCTGCATATTACTGTACACTTTAATACAGTGCAATCTGAAATGGCTTTGAAGACAACGTATCTACCACACAATGTACTGAAGTTACCAGTCATTGTGATATGACTGATGTCAAGAGCTTTGTAAAATTAAATAAAATGTTTATACATGTCTTACTAATGTATATTCCATTGCAATGGAATTGCTGTGGTTAAAACGCAGAGATATGAGCTGTCATGTAGCTTGGCATATGAAATTCCTTGTGATGTTATGTGGGCAGGTACTGCATTAGACAAGCTCACTGCTTTATCTGCCCATCTGATTCTCTGTGTGTACCAATGTAACAGGACTTTTTAAAGAAATCTTGTGTGAAATCATCTTTCCCGCTTTCTTTCTCATGGTATCACTGTACATTCCGTCTTGAATTCATACTTTTTTTTTGCATTAATGTCTGTCTTTTTCACTCATGCTGAACAGAAATTAATTGGTTAATTGTAACTACTGATCAACTTTCTAGACAGTAATTTTAATAGCCATTAGACATCAGCAGTTGTTTTTCCAAGGTTTTAACAGTTGCAAAACCTAGTGCATCTGTGGGGATGGAGATATAGAGCAAGTCTGTTGGTTTGAGATTTCCTCTGAAAACATGTCGGTGCTGCCTGTTACGGACAATGGCTCTGATCAGCAAGCACAAGGTTCACGAGAAATGTGCAGAACACTTTAAAGAATTAACTTTGAAAAAACCATGTGCTGTGGACTTCGATTACATTCTTCTTAAAAATGTGTTTGCTCTGACAAGCACAGAATTCTGTGTGTGTAGGGATCTCCCCATATTAGATGCTTAGGAATATGCATGCCTAAGAATAGTTCATGACCTGAAATCTTCAAACACATTGAAATTACCTTTTCCTGTGCTATTTAAAGAATTTAGTCATGCATATTTTTTTATCTGTCTTTGCAAACATACTTGCTGAAATGAAAATATTATCACAAATTTGTGTAGTATTCTGACAATAAAATTAGAAAAAAATACATAGTCTGGCAATACAACTAGAAACAAGACAACATTCAATTTAAATAAAAAACTTTATTAACAATGTAAAACGTTTAATATCTTACAGTCTGAGATAATTCTGGCATGCCTTATTAGATCAATACTTAGTGGTACGCAGACACCATGCTTTGAATTCTACTGGCAACGAAATGGGTTGGTGTTGTGTTTTACATTGTTTATTTTAATACACCTTCTTTTAATAAATTATTTATTTTTTCCAAAAGCTTGTAGATATACTATTGGCTTAAAAGGAAATCTGTTGCTTCTATGCATTGTACAGTTTGTAGATATTATGATTTCTCTGTATTTACAAGTCCTAACTATTTTCATATATGGTTTGTGTATCATAAATTAAGATATTTTTCTATAAAGCTTTGAAGTTGAGATACAGTGGAAGACTAAATATGAATGAGAGCATGAAAAGCAACTGGAGATTTTGTACAAGTTCTGTTACAATATTGTTTGAATGTCTTAGAACTTTAATAGTTTTGCTCTTAAATAGTTTCCTATGCTTAAAGACTGTGAGAGAATGATCAAATGTTCTTTTCCTATACTTAAAGACTGTTGGAGTATGATTTTAACATGATACTAGTAAGAGTACTGTACTATGCACAAACTTTTAGCTGCAGCTCAAACAAAAAAACCCTCTAAAATGATCTATGAACCATAATTTATGTGTCTTCTTTGAGTGACTGAAAGTAAGCATGCAAAACATACTTCAAAAAGTTTTAAATATGCTAGATCTATTCCACAGCCATTTTTGGACCACCATAATTTAAAACTATTAAAACCCTTCTTTGAAAAGGGGGATGGACCAGAAGACAAAAATGAATAGCCTAGTGTAGAAAATGTACTTTATAATCAAGATTAGCCATTTTCATCTTTTCAGTGGTCAAATAATAGTGGTTTAATCAAAGTCATGATTTCCTTGGTGCTTCTGTGCTTAATCTTCTAACTTGAGACAAGACAACACAATCCAAAGAATCTTCGCTTCCGTCTTCTTACCAGTGGATATGGAGTCAAGTTTAGGAGGCTGCTATCATCTGTGATGAAAAACCCCACATTTTAACACAAGCATGTACACATATGCAGAGATTACACAGGAAAGAGATTATATCATTTATGTGTCCTAAGAGCACCTACATGATCACAGAATCACAGAATCATCTATGTTGGAGAAGATCTCTAAGACTTAGTCCAACCCATAACTGATCACCACCAGATCAACCAGACCATGGCACTAAGTGCCAGGTCCAGTCCTTTCTTTAACACTTCCACCACCTCCCTGGGCAGTCATACCAATGCCTGACAACCCTTTCTGTGATGCGATAGCTCCCATAGAGCACAGAGCAAATAATATCCTCAATTTTGCATTTGAGAGTCTTACAATGCTAATTAACAGGATCTCCATAATAATTATGATTACCTCATCCTGGGGCATATCTGAGAGTTTTATAACTCTGGGATGCTTACTATCCTGCTATACATAGGGTCAGTGATTTTCTGGTCAGTGTTGAAGGGCAGTGTAGACACCAGGCAGCAAAGAAGAATTCTGTACTTTATCTCTGTTCTGAATTCGTTTCTCTGTGCATTATAAGCCCTCAATTTGTCCTTCCCTTCCTTATTTCCAGCACGCTCTTTTCTTCTAGACTAGGCATATACTTTTTATCACTCTTCCAGTCTTTACAATGGTATGTCTGTATCACAAGTGATGCCCTTTTTCCTTTCAACATCGTTTTCAATCAAGCCATCCTGCCATGAAATCTTACTTGTATAATGAATCCAATCATTCTATATTCATCTCTTAGCATATTATGATGAATGCCAGGCTGCTTAGTTACTTGGGATGAGAACTAGGACACGTTCAGCATATTTCATCAGCTGCCACTGTGCAAAGACTGCACCACATTTAAGGAACACCCATTATCAAGAAAAAAAAAGATATCTTTTTAATGCTGTTCTCATGAACAGAGAGAGTGCCTGTAGATGTGGAGCATTTAGCACAACAACAAAATGAAGATCCATTGCTAATACATACATAGGATGGAGATCCTGCCCACCTGTGCATTTGTGTGGGGTGCCTGATAGCTTTCTGTGGCAAAAGCAGGCTGGTGGCAGACTCCAAGCAAGCAGCTTTTTTGCAGAGTCAGTGTCAGGTCACAGAAACTACAAGCCTTGTAGGGGTGAACCAAACCCCATCACTCAGAAGGATCCCTGTCACACTCTATGCAATTTGCACCTTCACTACCTTTGAGAAAGAAAGACTCCTGAAACTGGGAAGTAGTTGTGCTTCTGCCTTCATATCACCAGGAAAAGTTTATTATTTCATGTGTAGATACCATATCTATAAAATTCCAGAATACCTCATGTGAAACTCACCAGGCCAAAGATCACATACTTGATTCCGGTTCCACTGAATCAGCAGGGAAGAGATTTTGCCTAGATTTTTCTTTTTGTAGTTTCTATGAAAGAACCTCAGATTTTTTTGTACCTAAAAGAAGGCAAACCCTTTAATTATCTTAATTTTTCTTAAATGAAGAAAATGCAAAACCTACCTTGATTTTTCAGTGGTAAAGGCATAGTGTCCCTCAGTTTACTTAAAAGGTTTTTCATTTCTCTCATATCTCTGTGGATACAACAATTAAAAAAGATACAATGGAACAACAGTTGAAGACTGCATGGGGAGTGGCTCACAGTATAGCTCTATATGCTAAAACAGTGGAGCAATAAATACAAAAATCTATTCAGCAAGTATTTGGTTTACATACATGTATCTGAAGATGCATACCAAAAGAAATGTCAACAAAATTAATAGGGGAGCACTTTTATGACAGTCCGATACTAACTATTCCTGGTTTAAATTTATGATCTATTCTGGCACTTGAATATTTCATATTAAAAGCCTTTGGGGGCACAATGTGATCCTATTAGTATTAGCTAGTACTAATGTCAACTTCATACCCCTTATCAGTATTTTGTAGCTTGTGCCATGAATGTGTTTCACTGTTCAGAAGAAAATTATAATACATGCAACTAACCCACAATACTTAACACTGCATATTAAATGAAAATTTTAGAAACAGAGCTATCTCTCTCACCTGCCTTAGGAGAACTCTGGCATTAGATTTTTTGAAAGGCAGATGATGGAAAATATGATAACAACACATCATCTCCAAAAGCTAATTACATTTTGATATGTTTTGAAAGAGGCCAGAAGTGTCAAAATGGTTTCTGTTTTACATATAGATGGCAGACCTATAGGCTTGTAATTAATGCTTGTCTTAATGCTTTCAGGATTTAAAACCAATACTGTCTTACTTCATTCATCTACACATAAAATGGTTCTTAGAAATGCAGGAGCACGATTAGTAAAAAATTGCTCTGTTTTATTCTCCACATTATGGCCTCAGTAGGACAGAGCTTNTACTTACACTTTTCATAGTAGCAACACTGGTTGTCAAATTTAAAAAGACTAAATGAATCCTAGAAAGAAATTTGTTTGGTTAGGAATGAAGTGCTACACATACCTTTCAGTGTTTTCAATATCTGTGGAAACCTGCCATAGATGCTGTTGAATATCTGTTGGTGACAATGACGTGTCTTCTAAAATAGGTACTTCGGAACTCTCCTCCACTTTAGTATCTAAGATCTTGGGTGGGCCACCAGGTTCTTTTCCTTTAAAATATTTAAACAAAACATGTATCCCTATTATTTATTGATTAAAATGGATATGCAAATTATCTAATTAATGCTTTGAACTTGACCTTGCACAATACAAATGGAGAAAAAGACTGCTTAAATGCAAACTCCGAGTAAGAANCATTTTTGTCTTTCAACTGCATAGTTAAGAGGGTAAGAGAAGACCACAATGACAAACCTATGGATTACATTCTCCTCCCCTCCTAAAACTTCCAAATTTCAACCTATGGGCAGAACTATCTGAAATTAATTAGGTTCCATGTTTTTGATGTAGAAATGCAGAACTGTACCTGGCAGACTTCAGCTACAAAATCAGAAACTCTGTTAAATGTACCAGAAAAGGTAACAGGTTATTTAATTTACTTACACTTTTCATAGTAGCAACACTGGTTGTCAAATTTAAAAAGACTAAATGAATCCTAGAAAGAAATTTGTTTGGTTAGGAATGAAGTGCTACACATACCTTTCAGTGTTTTCAATATCTGTGGAAACCTGCCATAGATGCTGTTGAATATCTGTTGGTGACAATGACGTGTCTTCTAAAATAGGTACTTCGGAACTCTCCTCCACTTTAGTATCTAAGATCTTGGGTGGGCCACCAGGTTCTTTTCCTTTAAAATATTTAAACAAAACATGTATCCCTATTATTTATTGATTAAAATGGATATGCAAATTATCTAATTAATGCTTTGAACTTGACCTTGCACAATACAAATGGAGAAAAAGACTGCTTAAATGCAAACTCCGAGTAAGAACTGTTCGGAAGCAGAGCACACCACACCTAGCTACAAATCTGAGTGCTGACATATATTACTCTTACCAATTTGAAGGGGTTCAATTAAGCTCCAGTGGCTCTCATGCAACACAAAAGAAAAGCCAGAAGACAAAACAGAACAAAGTAAGTGAGGAAACTACAACATACATTCTGGAAACAACTTCAAAACTTTGACTCTAAAGAATACTGCAATCCATGTCTCCTAGTACTACAGTAATACTGACGGAAAACAAAAGACAAAAATGTGAAACTTTGTACTTTATGATTTAACAGCAATATAAATCTGGCACCACCCACAGCCCAAATGCATTATGTTCTGAATTTCTGTGTTGCCACCTACCTAATTCATGCTCACCGTATGAAAATTAAATATAGTATTGAAATTGAAGGGGCGCTCCATGACAGATCTTCCAGGGCTTTTGTGAGGAAGAGCATGGGATAAAGGATTGGGTCATGATAGTGGAGCATTCAAGAGAGCTAACCATTGGTAGGATATTTTGGTAAACTTGCAAATCTCCTTTGGACTGCCTGATAGCATTCCTTTTCTGTAGTGGCAAGTACAATTCTGGCATCAAATACAGAAGAAAATTCACACTGGAGTGCATCCCAGACAAATGTCAACATTCAAACCAGTAGTACAAGAAGTTGAGTAGGAAATGCTTTTTCATTTCACAATTTTTGCAATTTGAAAAAAATTGACATCAGGACAAATCTGAGTAGTTCCTCTAATGTCTGACAAAGAACATGAAGAACAAGACCAGCTAATAGAGCAGTGGTCATTCAGACCATTTTTGTGGGACACTAAGACCAAGACTGCAAACCCTGGTACACTGCTCTTCCACATCACAAATATATATCCCTGCTATCAGGCAGATAACCTTGTTTTTTAAATCTAGAAATTCCTGGATCTTAAAATAATATTTTTGGGCAAGTTCTCTAAGCAGTTGCATTCTGGTAAATTATTCCTTTGAAAAAAAAAAGAAAAAAAAGTTATTCTTAGCTACCTGTCTCAAACTAGATGTTGCTTATGCTACAGAAGATACTTGCTTAATGTTTTAATACTCTTTAAAGCCAGCAGGAAGCTCACAGTTACCTAACTGTGAATCCTTGAGAGTGCACGACCTGACCGTAACAAGTTTAGCCTCTATAAAAGAATGTCCTGTGTCCTTTCTTTGCTGCTTACTGGCATCCACTGCTAACTTGTGCTTTGCCAAATCCTTCTGTGATCCACTTTAGCCATTGAAATGTTAGAAGATTACCCCAACAAAAGGAAAAATAAAATGTGATGTTTTCTGATGAAGTGGTTTAAGTAAGGTCAGTCAAAAACCCTACATGTTCAGGAGCAAGCACCAGAAAAGGAGGATCAAATCACTCCTTTTCCAAAAGCAGTGTAAAGGAGGAAGTGAAAGCATTATAAGGGAGCGGAGACAAAGAGACCAAGGCCTTTCTGTTGGTTACAAGCTGTTATGCTGAATGGTGACTCAACGGCTTGTGGAACAGCAGAGTAAGCCTGCTTCACAGATTACATGTTTTACCCTGTATCACCCTGTAGGGTTTAACTTTGAAATTTTTCTTGTCCTTAACTGCAACTCACGTTGTTATTTTAAGGTGATTCATATATGGTACAGTTTTCATTGTTCAGTCGTATAAGCTTCATTATTTTTTCCCATCACAAGAAGTCCATAATACAACATAATGTTACTAAAATCTCATATATTACTTTTTCATTAAAAACATTTCAGGTAAACCATTTAATTTGCAACTGATATCACAAGGTGTTACTGATGAAACAGGGTATTAGTGGATTGTTCCATTATTTTTAAGGGTTATGGTGGAACCCCGACCTGACCTTTGGTAACATGCTGTCAAGATGCATCCCTCAGGGATGTGAAAGGTGTTTCAATGGAAACAGTAAAAGCACTAGATGAAATAATAGTAAAGGTTCTTTCTCTCAGCTTGAGAACAGAAGCAGACACCATAATGTTCTTTTTGTTAGCACAAAGACAAGCTCTTGCAGATTTGGCAGAACGAACAACACAGATCTCTTTTCAACTGAAAAAAGCTCTCTACCAGTAACTCTGTTGTATTGTGAGCAATTCATGAAGCCTTTCTTGAATTTCAGATCATTTGCTCAGTCACTTGAAAGCAGTTAAAGAGTCAGCTAATAATAAAGGCTTTGCTTGAATAATGTATGACTCAGGCTTAACATTTCTACCCTGGTAATTGCCTATAGGGAAAAAAAAGCTTTTAAATCTTTTCATCCTTACGCTGGCAGGTAAGGATACCTTCTGTAATAGATACTTCAAAAATGGATATGAACCCTAAACTTTACCTTCAATTTAGTCAGTGGAAAGATTTTCAATAATTTTAGTTGCAATGATGTATTCTACCTTTTCTCACCAGTAATTAACTTTTTTTTTTTTTTTTTAAACTTTAAGAACCAGAAAGTCCTTTTAGTATGAAATTAAGTCAATTTAGTTAAATAATGCTGAGGATCAAACTTGAGTGAGGATAAAGAAGATGGCAGAAAATTGTCAGTTCAGTAAGGTTACATACATCATCTGTTTTTATGTGTCTCACCTCTGCTGCCTCTTATTGCTTCTATGGTGATCTCTGTGTTTGCTTCTGTCATGCAACCCTAGGCACCTACTCTTAGTCATCACCTAATTCGCACAGAAACTGTGATGAATGAAAAAAATGAAAAGACAAAAAAATATATGCCACTCAGTGCTAGTTAGATTTCACTGCAGAGGAACTAAAAAGATCTTTGAGGGGAATAGCAGACTTTAACAAAGCTGAGAGACTCCCTCTCAAAGAGAGGGCAGTGTTTACATCAGGTTTCTAACCTAGCAATTAAGGATAAATGCACAAGCTATGTATCACAGCTAAAGTATATGAACAGGAAAACCTAGGAAGGGGAATGGGAAAGAATTGTGTAGGAAGTAAAAAAGGTATTTGACAAATACGGCTAACAGCCTGATAAATTTAATTCTTGTCTTACACTTGGGACCTGCAGAACTTGGAGACTCTCTCATTGGAAATACTATTATTAAAGAAAATCCAATAGGAACAACGATTTTGTAGTAGAAGTTGTGTTACCCTCCTTCCACGGCTGTTTTTGTTCCATTCCTTGGTTTCTTCATAGCGTCCACATAAGAATGGGTAAGTCTCTCGATTTTGTTTCTCCACACCTGTGTGCTCTTGTACACTCTTACATGTTTTCCCTCTTGCATAAGTGATATGTGTAAGTAATGACACATATCTACCAGTCTTTAAATAGAACACTGAGATTGTGGCACAACCATTAAACAATCATTCCTTTGTCCTTCAAAACTCTAAACAGCATGACATTTAAATGAAGCCAAAAAGCAAAAAATCTGTCCACTGAACTGAGGGCTTATTTTTGTAGTCCATAACATAAGCTATCACTTTTAGCTACTATTTTAAGGATATACATGTTGTTATCACAAAAAACATACTAGAAATACAAGAATTAATGATATGAATTTCTTACATGAAATGCAAGAAGTATGCATGCTTGATTTTCCTGTAAGACTCAATTCTTGCCTTTTGTGCATGGCTATGCAGGTATCTATCACTTTGGTTAGTGCTGGTATCATTCTGCACTCAGCTGTGTTTATACATGTCAGGTGGGACTCGCACATCTCAATTACAATGATGTAACTATAATTTTTTTCTTCATGGTGTGCAACAAATAAAATACATGACACTAAACAATTAGGATAAAAGAAAGATGTATGCCCAAGTCAGTATTTATATGTGTATTACTTAGCCAGAACTCCTGGGATTATGGAAAGGAGGAGCAATAGAATATATGATCAGGTAGCCAAAGACTTAGTAACACAAAACGCTTGAATTAATGATATTTGGGCATGATTTCTTGTGCCCTTTGCACACTTTCTGAATGCTGAACTGTTGAACCATTATATATTCTCAACATTGGGCTTTTTTAGTGTATTTATCCTAAGGAAAAAAAAAAAAATTGAAAAGCCCTTACCTCAGTTTACTTACTGCATAAGACAGCTGCAAATATTTATGGCTTTTGGCCCCACTGTGGCAGTTACATCTCAAAGAAATAACAGACTATCTGAATTTTCTAGCAGAGGTTCTATGACAGCTGTAAATTATTCTACAGGACTATAAACATGCAAGAAATTTCTGTACAGGAAGATTGATACATATACAGCAAATAAAGGAATATTCGTTCAGTTGAAAAGATAAGGAGAAATGAGAAGATCTGTGCTGTGAAAGACAGTCAAAAGACCCAAAGCTCAGACCTTCAAATTTTTGTGTGGTGTTTCCTTAAGAGAATCTCTTTCCTAGTACAAAATCTCTTTCCTACTGGCTGAGTTTCTCTTGGGAAAAGAATATCAGCATCAGCACACTGCCTCGGTTTCATCAGTTCTATAGCTTGTTCTATAGATAAATTCTGATCAAGGTACCAATACCCACATTATTATTTATAAGCTGCAGGTTGCCGGGAACAGTCTGCATGTCATTCTACTTGAATCAGTGCTGCCTCCTGAGTAAGAACATGAATTGGTGAAATCTCATGGGAAGTTTAAAAATCTAACAAACAACTTGTCCAGCAGGTAAGAGGGCTAGAAATAGAAAATATTACATCCAAATGGAAAATCTTACCCTCAGAAATGAGCTTCAAGACACAGCAAGAACACTAGACATGCACACTTATGGATTAAGCAAAGATTATAAGGGCAGTACTCTTTGTTCACAAGAAACCTTTTTTCTTAATATGGTCACTCAGATGATGAAAGACTTGTGAAAAACTAAATAGGTGGAGAGATGAAAAACCT
Source organism: Pachycephala philippinensis (assembly GCA_013397055.1). Taxonomy (NCBI): domain Eukaryota; kingdom Metazoa; phylum Chordata; class Aves; order Passeriformes; genus Pachycephala; species Pachycephala philippinensis. The sequence continues at coordinate 34,225 of VWZT01002689.1, forward strand.
ATATACAGCAGCATCACAATATATTTTATAATGGTGAAGTTATTGTCTCTTTCCTTCCTAGAGATAAATTTAAGCACTTTGCCACAGTGAGGTATAATTCTCTGTAAGTAAAGAAAGCAACGGAAAGTATGGGTTCATTATACTCCTTTAAAAACGGTATTTTTTGTCAGAACATAGAATAAAGAGGTTGCAAAGTCATCTAGTCTAACATCCTACTGAAAGCAGGGCCAACTTGCATCAGACTGCTCAGGACTATTTGCATTATCAGTATCTCCAAGAATGGGTATTTCACAGCCCCTCTGGATGCCTGTCTAGTGTGTAGCTACTTTCACGGTGAAAAAACAACTAACACAGAACTGGAATTTCCGTCTTTGCATGATGCCCTTGCAATACTTCCAGGTGTTGTCAATACTAAATATTTAACACAAAAAAGCAATGGTCTATAGGATATTCAAATTATTTCAATCCCTATCATCATCTGGTTTTTGCCTATGATGCAATTCTTCAAAGAATATCACAGAAGCTTGTTATTGTGTTTATCTCTACGTGGATACAGGACAAAAATCACTCTGTTTGGAAAGGACAGAATAGCTACCATGGCTCTCTCTAGGGTGAGTTGAGAAACTGATGTCTATCAAAAGTACTGCCAGATAGGAACTAAGCTGTAACTCCTCTTATCCAATTTTAGACATTTAATTGTTCAATGTTTAATTTAAGTTATTAATGTAGATTCCATCCAGAGGCAAAAGGGAGACAACACATGTCAGGGTTACTCAGGTCACTTTAAGCTATTTACTTTCAGCAGTTCAGAAGATGGTTTGACAACTGTAGCCAATGCTAGGAAATGCTGTACAATCTGTCT
>VWZT01002689.1:35133-58918 GCA_013397055.1 Pachycephala philippinensis
TTTAGACAGCTACGGTTATCTTGTTCTACCACAGCTCTGCTAATTCTCTCTCTTCCATTTTATAGACTTATTTTTGACTTGAGAAAATAATTGAGAAGCTCAGTTAAGCAGTTACAAATTTCTCATTCTTACTTTCATAATAAAAATATCCCTGGCTTTAGCAGTATTCTACAGCTAGATACGAAAAGTACACTACAGATCTTTTAGCATGACAGGACATTCAAAAGATTCATTATGAAACCTTTATTACAGTTCATTACAGAACCTTGTCTTGTCTTTACCTAGTTTTTCACTGATGAGATACTATCTGGGGAAAGAGTAGTTACAATCAGCACAGATACAGCCCTAATCAGCCTGTGCCATCACTGAGTAATGAGGTTACTAAGTAAACTATTCAGTAAATTATCAGCATTTCTAGATCTTCCTTTCAGTAGGCAGCTAATCAAGTATGAAATGATTAGAGAGATGCATTTTCACTGAAGCGAGGACATCTCCTTTCAGTTCTAAATCTAGTATCTGCTTTTATAAAGGTAGGCATCTTTTTAACCATATTTATCTATCTTATGGTATGGCAGTGTTTTAGGAATGGTACTCCCCAATTTAGTGCTGTCACTGACACTCTCCCAAACCACAGGCCACTCTCTCTCTCCCCCTCTTCCCCTCCTCTTTCCTGTTGGGGCAGGACGGAGTTGAGAACTGGAGGCACAAGAGGTGAACATCATGGGTTAAGATAAGAACAATTTACTGGAAACAGCAATGAGATAAGGAAACGAATAGTAACAGCTACACTATTAACATCTCTTGCCCAACAAATATGTCTAATAACATTACTAAGTTTGCCCACTCAACTTACTAATGACAGCCAAAACCTAAGGGACTAGTCTTTTTAAAAAAGAATCAGACTTTTTAATGGTGAGGACATTAGTGATATATACCTGATAAGACACATTTCTGGAAGAATGATGATAAACAGAAATAGAGCTCCTTTTTAGTAACTGAAAACCTATCTATATAAATATATAATTTGTTTTACAGTTTGGTGCTTGTTGTGGTTTAACCTCGGACATCAATTAAGCCCCACAGAGCTGCTCACTTGCTCACCCCTGGTGGGATGAGGGAGACTACCGAAAGGGTGAAAACTCATGGGCTGAGGTACAGACAGTTTAGTAAGAAAAACAAAAGCCATGCATGCAAGTAAAGCAAAACAAGGAATTTATTCACCACTCCCAATGGGTAGGGAGGTGTTCAGCCATCCTCAGGAAAACAAGGCTATGTCACAAGTACTGATGACTTGTGAAGACAAATGGCATTACTTCAGATGTCCTCCCCTTCCTTCATCTTTATATGCTGATGCCACATGATCTGGGATATCCCCTAGGTCAGCTGGAGACAGCTGTCCTGGTTGTGTGCTCTCCCAACTCCTTGTGCCCCCTCACCATCCTTGCTCGTGGGGTGGGGTGAGGAGCAGAAAAGGTCTTGACCTCATGTGGGTTTAGCAATGACTAAAATATTCCTGTGTTATCAACACTGTTTCCAGTGCAAATCCAAAACTTAGCTCCATGATAGCTACTATGAAGAAAATTAACTCCACCCCAGCCAAAACTAGGACAGTGTTTTGTTTTTCATGACTACCCAGGCGTGACCCAAAACACAGTTCTTTTCCTAAAACTAGCATCTATCTGTGTGTTCATGCAATTCAGTACCTTTCCGATGAAACTGCAGTGATCCTAGCAGACATATGGACTTCAGCATTTCCGTTGTGTACATTTCTAAGCAACACTGCAACTGGATGTATAGTCTACAGATTTCAGGATGAATTTCACCATCTTCTGGGCTGCAATAAAAGAGAAAAATGTAATTAGGAATGAGACTAGAAGATGAGACAAATACACTTCTTTACTGTTGCAAGCAACCACATCAGAATCTGCTTCACAAACTATTAAGCTTTTCCTATGAAACTGTATTTACAAACCATTCTTTAGATCTATAAAACTCTAGGCTTAACACTGCTAAACTTGGCCTGTCTTTGGTAAGACTGTATGTCCTTACTGTCTCCTCTGCATGTTTTCAGAACACAGGTAAATAAGTGACTGAGATATTTTCCCCTCTTTAAAAAAAGCTTTGGATAAGTATTTTCTTTGAGATTGAAACATTCTTTTGCCATCCAGTTTCAGTTACCCTTGCTCTTGACACAGATGCAGGAGATTACAGGGCCACTTTAACAGTTCTTGTTCAGGTTACAAATCCTGTATCAAGCGTAATCAACCCTACTTTGAAGACACTCTCATCAGAAACAAGTCAGGTTTAGCCTACTCTTTCTATACATTCTGCCTGAATTTGTTTTCCTCCTGTATTTAAATTAGTAGTGATATGATACTGCACTGTCAGGAGAATGGGATGCAAGAGACATTTTTCAGAACAGTAGTAACGATCTTGAAAACAAAAACTGAAATCCTAGACCTCCAATTTATTGCTTAGGACACCAAGAAAATAGTTTACCCAGACGCAGGAACCAATTCTCATGCCTAGTTGTAAAATCAGGCATTAAGTACCACTTTTGTGGGCTGGAATCACAGTAGTGGTAAGCTGTACAGTCCTGAAAAAAATTGTTGTACAAAAAATGAATGCTTAAACAAGAAAAAAATTAGGCTAAAAAAGAAAAAAACCCAGAAGGTTGGAAAAGACCAAAGATTGAAGAGAAATCATGCTGGATTTCGTCAAAAGAGACAATGGAAGATTGGTTCCACCTGCCAACAAAGTAGACATCATCAAAGAAGCAGGAAATTACTGGAGCATAAATTACAATCGTTGTGCTCTGTTACTACAGGAGCTACAAAAAACCACATGCTAATAAACCAGCCCATCCTAGGAGCTTTATTCCTTTTTGCTAGACTATAATATGACCATTTCTCTTAAGCCACATCTACTTTTCTACTTCTGAAGTCTTGATTTGTTGAAAAATTATCATGCACAATACTTCCTGCATCTTATCATAAATACAGAATAAAGCTATGGTGCAGAACAACAAGGGTTCAACCACAATTCTGCTTCTCTACCCCCTCCCCCCCTCCAATGTGTGCATCAATTACTGTTGCAGCCCTTTTCTCAATGAGCACACAGTTACTTCCTTTGACAGAAAAAACTTCAGGAGTGTAGAGATCCATTTACTTTCCATATTTAGGATGCAGGTCCAAAATTTAGGTCTTCAAACTTACTGCTTATTTCATGCAATACCTAAGTCCTGGAGCCCCACCAATATACACACAGGCCCATTAAATTTCTGCTTAAGTTTCCTAGATGTCTGAACGTTTCTCTGTGATCAAGGTTTCTTCTGTCCTGAAGCCATTGACTTGTCTACTCCACCTGAAGGGGATTCCCCCATGCACATTCTTGTGCAAAGCAGAACCTGCAAAAAATTTAAGCCACCAGAGATGGTAATGATGATGTTTTTCTGCTCAATGATGAGAGCTCTTTCGATAGGGAGATTTAAAAGAGTTCTACTCCTCTTTCTCTTGCAAGACAAGCTGAATTTTTCTAGCTCTTCTGAAAACCAAGTTTAACCACAAGTCTATCCCTAGGAGAAATAGTCACTATGTTGTGACAAGGTAATTTCCTTGTAGCAGATTTAGATAAAACTTAATTATGCCTACTCTATTTTTCTCTGCACTATTTCAGATGTTAGAAATCCTCAGACCTCTTGAAAGTCATGGCTATTACAGGACCTTTGTTAGCAATGCTAATTTACAGTTTACCATGTTCCTTTTTACATGTCACTGACAAAAAGATTTCAGGGTCTGCACACAGCTGTAAGCAAATGGTGTTTTCCTTATACAGCTATTAAATTTCTATGAAGCAAACATGGTGAAAACTTTTCTTTAAAACATTTTTGCTCTTAGTGACAGAATCTTTAATTGTGCAGACTAGGAAGGCAGTAATTATATATAAGATGCTTAACTCATGAACCAATTCAGGTTTATTAGTGGCTTCCGATTTACAAATAAGTTGGAAGAGTATTCAAAAGCATAATAATAGGCATTTTAATTGACTTTTTTGTTGTCATAATCTATGTGGTTTTTTTGCAAACTGTATTTATGAACAGCATGAGAGTAAGAACTAGAAACATCAGTAATACATGCATGTTCTGGCCCATTCTTGTTTTCTCAAGAATATGGAACATTTGTAATTGGACTATGGGCAAAATTTTTCTCTCATTTGCAAATCCAGAGTAACAGCAGTGATATCCAAGAAAAATATTGTAGAAAGTTTATACAATGAGAATTATTTCCNTTTAATGCCATGCCATGAGAAATGCTGAACTGGGGACTAGTATAAACATAAATTTCAGAATGCTGGTTATGACACCTTTATTTTTAATTAATATTAATTATTATTTAATAGTTACATACCAAATTAATATTTATATATGAAGAAAAGTTCATGCAAACTTCTAGTATTATCCCCCCAGGTCAGCTGTTCAGTTAGTCCAGCTGATTTTTTTATGAAGACCACTTAAGTTATTCAAGAGAAATCTCATGTAACACACTCTTAATACAATGCTGTGCTAAATGGTGTTTGCAACAGAGCTGTTTAATAGCTTACGTGCAGCTGGATATATGAGAGCTAGCACAGCACTGAGCACCTGCGCAAGAGACACAGACCAGCACCCCCTTGGTGGCTCTATAAAATGTAGTTACAGAAGTGAAAATGCTGCGTTACTCCTATATTAAACAGTAGCTTAAGTTACGCAGTTTATCAGGCAGCTATTAAAAGTATAATTTTTTGTAAAACTAAACTTAATTAAGTCTATAAAATCTATAGTAAATCTATTACCTTCTCATGCTTTAACCAGGGGTAAAATCGATGGCTTTCTTTCCATAAAATCCTGCTTTTAAAAATCATGTAATGTTGTTCAACTGAATATGTTTATAAGGCACTGACAAGAAGTGCAATTTACTTTCCTTTGTATTTTCCTAAGATGAGATTTAAAATAAAACCTATAGAGGGAGCTTTTAGACCAACCATTTAGTACTTGGTAGCTAAGAGAGGTGAATGTAGCTACTTTGGTAATTATTTTAAAATACATGAATAAACATGATTAAAATGCTCCTCCTTAAATGCTAAGAAAAAGAGTAAAAATTCCTTAAAAAAAATATTTTTCCTTCAAAATAGTTGACAGATGATTTTATTGTACTGCCAAAGTGTTGGTTACAATTGAGGAACACCTTGAGATTTTCCTGAATTCCCACAGGTGCCCAGCACTCACAGTTGCACTGAAATTAGTGAAACTAAAGACTACTAAAACCAAAAAATTATTATGGTCTAATTCTCAATTTAACTAAAGTCTTAACTAAAACTTACAAATTTTAGTCACACATTTACAACAGGACAGCACTTACTTTTACTATCAGCAACATAAAAAAATATAGACAGATGTACTATCTCTGGTTAAAAGAGTAGCTAAACTTTATTAAGAGTTTGATAAACCTTTTTGTAAAAGCATTGTTTTGACAAATTCTATGCTTAATTCTAAGGAAAAGTATTAATAGTTCCAAAATACTATAAGCTGAAAGAACTATCTAGATGTATAATGAAGACTGTTTGTCTTCAAAAGCCAAAGGAAAAGAAACATTTGCCAAGCCAGAAGTGAAAATTAAATCATCACATACATTCCATGTATGTACTTCAGTTGAAAAATAATTTAAGCTGACTTGATGAGCTGTGAAAAATCACTGTCCACAAATATTACCCTGTAGATTGTATTTTAAGTCAGTATCTGAAACACTGTGGTTGAGAAATATGAAGCAGTAGAAAGAGGAAAAAGATGAAAACCAAAACTTACCTCAGACCTATCGCGCTTCTGTTGGGACAGAAAGTGTGACAAATACTGCAGAGGAGATACACTTAATCCCCTTATATACTAAGTACAAGAAGCCCCTCTGATCATGGCTCAGGTGCAACAGCCTACTAAACCTGCTTCTGCTTTTGTATCTTAAACAGATTGTTTATTTCTTTATCATGTAGTCATAGATCTTTGAAGGCAACAAAAGACTGGCTGATTCATTTTGAATACACATAGAAAAACTGTCCAACAATGATGTTTTCTTCTACACAGTTCCTGGGAAAATGTTCTTATTTGTGTTCCTCTCATTTGCTGGGGCTATTTTTAAAAAAAATGTACACAAACTGCTGTCAGCTTCAGTGTCATGTACTGGTTTTTTGTTCTCTACTTATGCAATGCTGTGATATGATTGCTATACCACACCCTAGTCCAGACAGGAAAAAAGCAGGGCTTGTTCTTTCTAGCAGCCCCATAAATGACTGCAATGCTGTTCTCATTAAATCAGATTGCTGTTTTGAAGCAGTTATAACAGTGCTCTCAATAACAGAAGACACGATCAGGCTTAGTTTTGTTAGATCACTGTAAATCTCCAATAACTCTGATAAGGCTGATGGAGTCAGTCTGAGTATATGATACAACCAGCAGAACAAACCATAATGCAGTGACTCATATTGTAGAGACATTGTAAACTCCCGGGTTGATAACATTTTAGATATTTCCAGGCTAGAACAATTTAGATACAACTATAACATTTTCTTTTGGAAAAACACAGTTTTGAAACTATCAGAATCACAGACCAGAATTTTCTAGACTTCCTCCCTCAGAAGTGAGTTTTAATGGCAGAACTAACTCAAGAATGGGCAAGAAGTAAATTACAAGAGCCCTATCCAACCTATTCCACTAGAGGACAAACCCAATTACAAATCACTCAGTACATCTTCTTGTACATGAGTAAAACAGCACTGAAACATGAGATTTTATTAAAACTCACTCCACTCTAGCTAATACTAGGTGTGTTGGGTGCATTTGCAAGGTTTTGGTAGCGATGGTGGCAACAGGGTGCCCTTTGTGGGATGAGGTGAGGGGCTTCCCTGTGCTGGACACAGACAGTTCCTGCAGCTCTGCAAGGGATCCTTGGCAGGGCACAGTTGAACCCATCTGCTGAGCAAAAACTTATTTTTAAAAAGGACAAAAACAGCCACAGGGAGAAAGAGAGAGGGAACAAAAGGAGTAGGAAACGAGCGAGGGAATATCAGGGTAAGAGAAAGGAGGATGTTCTCCATGGCAGAGCAGATCTTCCCTGCAGCCCACACAGCACACCAGAGCAGATGGGTATTTCTGAAGGAACTGCCACCTGTGGAGAGCCTATGCTAGAGCAGATTTTCCTGACAGGACTGCTGCCTGTTGGGAAGCCCACACTAGAGCTGAGGAAAAGCGTGAGGAGGAAGAAGAAACAAAGCAGATTGGTTAGGGACTGTAATCCCTCATTTCCATCCCACCTTGCACTGCTCAGGAGGGTGGGGGTAGATACAGGAGCCTGGAGTGAAGCTGAGTATGGAAGCAAGGCAGAAAAGGTGCTAGCTTAATATTTGTCTTTTCCTATTACTTACATTATTAATTATTTCTATTTTTATTGGCAATAAATTAGGGTAAGCTTTCCCAAGTCACGCCTGTTCTACATACAGTCAATGTCTCTATTTCCACCCAATCTTTCTCATTCCTGTTCTTCCTGTCTTCTCCCCATGGCCTGCTGAGGAGTGCATGAGCAAGCAATTGGGTGGGAGTTTGGCTGTCCGCTCAAAACAAGCCACAACTTTAGCTAAGCTTAAAATCCCCAGCAGGATACTTCTAAGTACTCAGAATTCCAAACGAAATTGCATGTGTCCCCAATTACGCTTTTGAGTTCTCGTAAGATTAAAAAAAAACAAAAAGAAAAAAAAAAGCAGGGCTTGACCACCACACCTTTGCGCAAACCAACTCCAAGCCCATTGTTCCTTCCTTCAGCTGTCTGTCCCTTGCCTCTACTTTGGAGAAATCCAGGAGACTTCTGCAATAGCCAAACATGAGCTGAACAGGGCCTTTCTCTCTGCAGGTTATCAGACTCCCTGTTGAGAAGGTGGTGTCCAGTTACATGAAAGAAAATTTTCGGTGAGCTCTCAAGTCAGCCTTGCTTAGCTCTAGCCTCAGCTGAACAAAAAATCTCACAGCCTCAAATTATATGACACCAAAGAACAGATAAATCCAAACCATGACACAGACCTTCCAGAAAAGATCTGTGCTAACCAAAAAGGAGCCAGTGAGATTAGCTGTTTATGCAGTAACTCTTAAGCTTATCAAAGAAATTCCTATTCAGAACCCTGCCTTGTCACCATCGACAAGTTGTTGTCAAATGAATTTGATAAAAATATACAGAAAGCACAGATAAGTTTGTGCCATCCAACAGGCTCAAGCCCAGCCTCTTTTAACTTCACTGCAGGCAGCTGAAAGTCATGCTGCCTGTGCATTTGCCCTTTGATTTTAGTGAAGCTTCTGTGTTCTTTAAAATGTCCCTTAATCACTCACTATTCATTAATGAATGATTTATAAACTCTACCTTTCTAAAGTCCACAAAACATAAATGGATTCATATCTACACTCCTGTGCAGTTCCTTTGATTAATAGTTGTGCAGAAATTTTATGAAAACTAGTATCCGATGTGTGTGGTCATCGGATCTGTGTGGACAAATAGGGTTAAACTTTCCAGAGAGACTGAAGGAGAGTTAAATGCTTCAGGTATTTGATGCCGTAGGATCTAGGTCACAACGAACTACAGACATACTGGCTTTAGAAGGAACTCTGCTGCAGGCAAGTGATGCCATCTGCTGTTGACCATTCACAGGACACTAAACCAGATGATTCCTTAGATTTGTGACACTTCCTTTTTCCATTTCACTTCTGTTATTAGTACTTTTTTGAATATAAATTTCAATTTTTTTTTCCCAAAAGGCATTCCATAAAGCATTAGAGTGATCTGGATACCTGCTATCTGTTTGTAACTCAGACATCTGGTTTTCCTTATTTCAAAATGGGAAAACCAGAGCAGTTGTGAAGAGATGTTAGAATGAGAAAAGGTAAGGAACAAGGTATTTGCTTTTCCTCAAATTATTACAAACCACCTTGGTACCAGGACCACTTAAAGTGAAGGGAAGATGTTCTGTAAGTTTCACTGTGATTTGGATAAGAGCTGTATTGCATTAACAATTACTGAAAATATATATGTATTTTCTTCTTTTTTTTTTGGTCTATTTGGTCTATTGGTCAAACACTGTGACTGCTGCAATTCTAAATTGGAAGGAAAACAGCACGTCCCACAGATATTACTAGGTTGCTCAGAATAAGGCAGTGTTTGGGATTCTGTAGGGATCAAATACTTCTAGGAGTGCTTTGAATATGTCATGCTCAGAGTAGTTTTTATCTTTTTAAAAAACCCCCAAATGTTCAAATACCTCCATATAAAAGTATTCCAAGTGAAAAATTGTTATAGAATCAGTAACAGAATCTCACACAGCTCCACCAGATACTTCACAAACCAAATCTGTAAGAGTAGTTAAAAATCACAGCTGAAAGATTGAGAAAACTTGAATGTGNATTTACATAGGGAAAAAGAAATTTTTAAAGCCATCTGTTGATAAAATGTGTTCAGGAAGCAGTATTCTAGCAAAAAGAACTCTGCAATTTTTTCACTTCAGATTTTTAAATCCTGCTTTGGTCTCCACTTGACTTTGTGAACTGGTATTAATTTTGTTTTTTCCCCTCTCTGAAAAGCCCCTTTTTCTGCTTGGGAAACAAAGATTTCTCCATGAAGTTTTCCTTAGGCATTCAGTGTCGTGTACTAGCAGCTGCACAGGCATCTTCTTGTTTCTGAGTCTCGAATGATATAAAATGAATTGCAAAAGGCTGTACACACACTACTTTGGGTAGGCCTGCAGCTAAATTAAATTAAATGCCCAGACTTTGGAACGTCCACGACTTTGGTGCACTGGGGCTCTTCACCCTGCATGAAGGGACTGCTTCCTCAGCACACAGCCTCACCCTGCTCAGCCTTACGTACTCTGGTTGCAGCTGTCATACTATTCCCAAGTACCAAACGCTGCTTTGTTGGTGTCAGGGTTTGTTTTGGAAGGGCTTGTAAATGCATAAGGCTGGATAGTGCTGTTTCACCACAATAACAACTCCAGAACTGTTGGAAATAATTGGAGGCTGCTGTATAAACATGGCACTTTTAAATATTTTGCCACTCAACCATTTGCTGTGCTGCCAAGGTTACCAACAGTACATTTGCAATGATCTGTCTTGCCGTGACAGACAGAGATACGAAGTGTCAGCTTCTCTTTGCTCACACAATAAATGCAAACTTATTTTCTTCTAAAATGGGAAGCAGTTTCTTCAACAACTTTGAGCACAGAATTTAATATGCCAGAGTTTGAATTCTTACGCCAGATCTGCTGCCAGGAAATGTTCATGATGAAAGTATTCTTATGAAAGATAAGAATGGCAAGATAAAAAATGGAACATAAGAGAGAAGAAGAGCTTCTGTGTTAATAGACAAATAATTCAGTATATTGTTTCTCTGATAGTTAAAAATTACGTGGAAAATGTAAATGTAGATCTATAAATGTACCCATCAAAGAGAAAATTCTATTCATTAACAGCCAACACTTTGGTTATGTTAAATTTTAAAACATGAATTTAAACAGCATTTAACTAGTAATACTGGAAGGATTCTGGATTACGGAATGCTTCATTTAATCTGTGTCAAGGTGAGATCTTAATTCCCAGACAATGGTTTCAAATATTTAACTAATTGTTCAGAAACAGAACGATAAAGCAATTAGAAAAATCACAACAGATTTTGTACACCTAGTTGAAATAGGTTGGAATTTTTCCAGTGTAGGCCTGACAGAACTGATATCTCCCACGGATGGAGACTGATCTTTCAAGGTACTGATGATGCTGTTAAGAGTAGTTACCATTTGGTACTTGACCTCTTACTAGAGCAAACCTTCACGTACCACGCAGATCACAGTAAGCGTGAAGTCTTTTCTTAGCTGACTGTGCAGGAAGTGCAGCACTTGAAAGAGCATGACAAAACGTGGGTCGTGAGAAGGACATGCTCTTAATTGCATGGCCCTGCACAATTAACTTGGCAATGCCATTGGCTGATTTCAGTGAGGGGCACAGAATCAAAATGGTTCCTTTCTAACTAGAGAGCAGTGTTCCAGAATGTTGAGAAATACTGAGCATTAGTAAAAACATCTCCATTAACTGGCAATTTTCAGTCCAAAACTTAAAAAAAAAGAGGTAAGAAACCAGAAGCAAAATCCCAGTACATGTGGAATTCTAAGAGCTCATGCTGAAGCCTTTCTAATGCATAACTTCATTACCTCATGTTTTCACTTCTCTTAAGATATATGAACATACTGTTAACACAGTCTGGCTTTCTAAGATCCAGTGAGAATCAGAAGTAATTTTCTGAGAACAATATCAGACAAGCTAACCAGAATGAAGATAGGCAGAGTGCCTATCACAAACAATTGCAGCTATGTGGGATTTCTTAATCAAACACTATTAAGGAAAATGACCAGGAAAGAAGCACTAAAAACTTGTCATTAATTTCTTAGCTTTACTTGTGTTTCATTAGAAACGTACAGAAGAGAAATACTGAAATATGCTATTGAAACAGGTCTCAAAACAGTGGGCCAAATGGGGACACAAAGGCACGCATCTTGGCTATCTTGGTTCAGATTAGCACAAGTGCAGCTCTTATTTACATCTGTGAAGATAGGTATGAAGTTTCAATATATTATTTTTTTCAGAAATACTGCAATGAAAAAGTTATTTTGGATTGGTCTAACATTAATTTTGAACCACGTAGCCTTCTCTGGTACCCCTAATTTTTGTGGGCATAGAAACATTAGCATGACATGAAAGGCTCATAATCAGCTGCACTTCTGCCTTTAAATATCTTCTAAAGTTTAGCTCTAGATCCCCTTGTGAAGCACTATTTACTGACATAAGCTAGTAACACTCAGGTTTTTGCTCAAGAAGAGCTTATTAACTGATTCCACTTGTGACATGACATGACAAGACATACCAACAGGAGTTGCTATGTGCTGTTACATGTTAGGGTTTAGAATTCCAGCAAACTGACATTTAAAAATCAATTTCAAAAGAAATAAATGATGAAAGCAGTATGAAAAAAATGGAATATTCACATGCATTATTTAGAAAAAAACTATACCAAAGAAACAGAATATTTGAAAACAATGCTTTCCCTTGAAAGACTGAAATATGATGTAAAATTACTAAGTATTTTTCAGAGATAGTAAGTACTGGTACACGTATTTAATAAGCGATTCACCTGAAACATCAGTCAGAGTTTGAACGAGATTTCTCACACTTTTCCCAAAAGACAGAGGTTTGAAAAATTATTATTTTTGTTCATCACATTTACGACGTAATGCCACAGATCTACAGGGGATTCCAGTGGGCTTGTTATACACACATTCAAGACTCTGCCATGAGGAGCTCCCAAACAGTTAATGTGACAGTATCAAATCAGACGTTAATTTCATTACTGTTTGGGGACAGGCTATGAGAGAAAAAAAGCAAGAAACAGAAAACATTGAAAAAAAGGGATGACAATGGAGAAAAGGGTATGAGAAAATCTGGAGTGAAGCAAAGGTAACAGCAACTGTCAAAACAGAGTCCATATTTAAGTTCTGTGGGCTTTTCAAAATCCCCACAAGTTCCCGTTTAAGAGATGTACCTAACTGCCGGATCCTCTGGCTGATTACTCCCTGAGGAAATGACTTACACAGTAAAGGTGAGAAAAGCTTTTTATGTCCAACAACGAGAGCAGATCCTCTGAAAGGACAAAATGGGGCAAGAGAAGGGCATGAAGTTAGAGACTGCTGGCAGAAACACTGAATTTTCTGCAAAAGGTCAGCTCTGATTCTGCAGCATTTCTAAAGAGGCCCTACCAATGTAATTCAGTTCCCAAATCTCTTTGGTAACCTATGTTGTTTTCCTTCACTTAAATTTCTCATGTAAAGGTTTGCATACTTCAAAATAGGAATGTAAAATAGATTGGTTATTTCAACCACTGCTACAGATAAATAGTCTTACCTATGGCTGGAATATTCCATTATTAACGAGTTAGGCTTTGAGAAACAATCCCTCTAAAATCTAACTGTAGTGGAATGCTGCTCGTGCACGGCAGAGAACATTCCATTGAAGAACCTGAATTACAGTAATATCTTACTTTTTGGTATCGTCTTCCAGGTTCCAGGAACCCGTAATGGGAGTGATGAATGCAGAGGGCATGACAAAATGGAAGGTGAACCACCCTAAACCTGCAGGCTACTCCAACCCTAGACCAAGGTACTGTACAGGTGAATTTATAGTTCGCCAGGGTGAAGATACAGAATGCTGAGGAACAATCAGCCTTTCCCTGAATTCTAAGTCTCTGCTTCCCTGTGTCTTTACGTGTTTCATCTGCTTAAAACATAGAAAAACACTAAGGGAGCAAGGCTTAGAATACCACAAAGGAAGTTCCCTAAGAGTTTTCAATGTTTACCTGCAATGGCACTGCTTGAAACCCAGGTACAGGGCAGACCTTGACATTGTTTTCGTTCCTCATGCAAAATACTCTTTCCGTTGGGTCAGACGATGGCAATGTGCCCCCTAATTCTCCACAACTACCTCACAGCTTCAGGTCATGTCACAGAGGAACAGCCATGCTGCTTTATGCCTTGCAGGGAGAATATTACTGTTTGTGGTGATCTTCAAGCATGGGCAGCATTCCTGGCTGCTGGGCTGTGACAAGGCTTCCCAGCTGTTGGGAGGACCCTTCATACAAGTGGCAGGCTGACCTGTTTGGCTTACCCAACATGTGCAGTCCTGGAGTCTCAGCAGTGGCAGCACTGCACTGAATAGGGCTGTGAATGTGCTAATCGAGTGTCAGATGGAAGAAAGGGGCAAACAAGATACTGACGAAGATGATGTCTGTTCTACTTTTAGCACTCACCTTCCCCTTTCCTCACTCTTCTCCCTTTTCTGGGAGGCAGGTGCAAGTGGTCTAGAAATTGACTCACCTTCAGCTTTGGCTAAAAGAAAAGTGGCAGGGGCCACTGTGTTTCATGAGGAGCCAAAAATGGTCACTGTGTACCAGGCTGTGAGGATGCTAGCACCTCTGGGATCAATCTTGTCAGAGCCTGGACAAGCAAGAATGCTGTCCTGACTGCTGGTGAGGTTTATCATTAGGCAAGGTGCTATAAGCTCTTCCACTTTGTCAAAACTAAGTTACGCTGTATTACTGCAGATGTAAAACTTCCAGAATTTTCAGAATTGCTGTTCTGAACATTGAAAAATAATAGAGTAATAAATTCACTTTTAGGTCTGTTTGCCCTTTACTAAATCTGGCCTCCAGTTATGGAAGACAGATCTATAAAGGGAAATATTAATACCTTGTATCTTCAAGTCCCAAACACCTATTAAAGCACTTCCAAAGACAAAGGTACAAAGAAAAAATCGGTCTATAGAGGTCAGCTATTTTGAGAATTCTAGCCTCAGTAAATAACCTTTGTTTTTCTTCCATTTGCTTTCTGAATTTGAGGTATCTGACTTAAATGATTTCATTTTCAACTTGCAACTTAAATTGAGTAAACAGATCAGTTCCACAGAAAATAGTCTCATCTTTTTGCCATCCCTTTCCATGATTTTAGATGCATGTGGTTTGTATAATTAAAGAAATTTTTTACAAGGAATCTATTCAGAACAATACATGTGAAAGGAGTAAGCTAGGGTATATTTACTGCACTATCATGCACTGCTTAGTCCTGAAGGGGTATGTTAAACTATCCACATCTGAGCTTGTTTATCGAAACATTCCCATGTAGACCAACTCCCATCAGTCAAAATGGGATGTGAGTCCCTGGAATAGGTGTAGTCTCTGATACACAGTACTAAGCTTGCAATCACTTCAGGACATAGAATCAGTGAAGATATGCCAGCAAAACAAGGATGAATAAATACTGTCAGAATTTGCTTCTAGAATCTGATATGCTCAAAATTACAAGAAAATTTTAAGCATGTAAGAAAATTCCAGTAAATGTTTACAGAAGCTGAATGTCAAAGTTGAAGGAAAATGAGACTCTATATGGTAAGAATGCTCAGTAATGAACTTGCTCCACATCCTGAAAAGCTCGTTTTTGGAGGGAGACAAAGATCTCCCCGACTCTACTCATTTTGGACAGTCACAGTTAAATCATCAGGACAATTTCCTAAGTGAGGTACTATAACATGATTGTAAGAATTGTGGGATCTAGCATGCCACATTGAAACAACTTACTGAGATGCTTTTAGTATAGCCTGTGAGAGCAAAATGAGGTTTTGTATTCCCAATAGTATTCTGAAGTGGAGGATGTCTGTATTTTTTTACTTCACAGGATTTTTAAGGTCAGAGCTTTAAGCTGTTACGGTTTAAAACATCTACAATGTTTCAGCAAGAAATCACAAAACCTTGTATGGATTCAGAGGGCATCATGCTACTGGTATTATCACGTATAACAGTATTGATTCTTGCAGTGAATATTGACTACTTTCCTTGTTTTCTTACGTATCATAACTTTATCTTTGATATTTAACTATAGTTTTATCAGGCCACATTCTGGTTATCATGGTGCAATCTCTGTGAAGCACTTACCTTACTTCTAAACTTTTATCTGGGAGTTGAAACAATGCTACCATCTCCAACAGAGGTTGGATACAGCAGCAGTGCCTGTGATTCAGAATCCCGTGATCGACATTATCACTCTCCCCACCTGACACATACACTTAGAGGAGTACCATGGCAGTGACTGCAAAGACGTCTAGGGAGGACAGAGATCTCAATAACTGCTGCTCTAACTGGTATCTAGCTGGGGCAGACCTCTGGTTTGCTGCTCTATCTGCTGACATAAAGTTGGTTTTGAACCACGATTATAAAAATTCTTCCCTGTTGAGCTAAGTGTTGCTATGCTTTGTTTCTGCTCAGCTAATACCGACTGGCAGCAGAGTTTTATTTAACATCTGCAGTTTAACAGTTAAAATGCTTTCTGTTACGCCTGTCTTAATACAGCTTTCATTAACTTACAGGTCTGGAATCTTATTTTCACTTGATTTGTAGAATAGTTCGAAGCAGTCTTTTTTGTTTGTGTGCTTTGGAAAGCAAATAATAATTTTGAAGGTTCGTAATTCAGGGAAATTCAGACAGTTCAATAAAAAACCGGCCACAACTGAGTGTCAGAATAATGTTTTAAAACAGCCTTAGGAAACAATCTCACATTAATTAGCTCTGAGAAATTACTATTTGATGCTTACTGAAAACATAGGAATTGCTACTGTAGACTGCAAAGGAAAACAAAAGTAGAAATTACATAAAACGAAAAACTTTAAGCAACATGATGATAATCTTTTTGTGCACAGGAACGCAATCGGGATGTGATTTTTAGGTGACTTTCTCCACTTCTCTTGAACTTACGGGAACTTAAAATTAACAACTATTTTATACAAGTAACAGATGTATGTGAGTGTCAAAGAGGGAAACTTTGTCTTTGAATTTTCCCAAGGAGATTGATGATGACTTTATCACAGGCTGGAAGGGACATCTAGAAGTAATTTGGTCCAAGCCTCCTGCTCAAAGCAGTGTCAGCTACAGAGAGTTACTGAGGGCCATGACCAGTTGAATTCTGAGTATCTCCAAGGATGGAGACTCCAGAACCTCTCAGAGCACCTGTTCCAATATTCTACCTGCCTCACAGTACAAAAGGAGTTAAAAAAAAATTTTGAATCAATTTTTTTTTTTATTTCAATTCTTACCTGCTGTCCTATCAGTGTGTATCACTGAGAATACTCTGACTGCATCTTCTTTACAGTATTCCATCAGGCATTTTTTATACACATTGATAATATCCCCCTCCAAGCCTTCTCTTCTCCAAGCTAAATAATCCCAGGTCTGTCAGCCTCACCTTGTATGTGGGATGCTGCTTAATCATCTTTAAGGTAGTTGACTAGATCTGCTCTGGTATGTCCTTTCCTCTTTTCTACCAGGGAGCCCACTGCTAGACCCAGTATTCCAGATATGGCCTCAACAGCTCTGAGTAGAAAGCAAGGATGAGCTCCATCAACCTGCTGGCAACATTTCCTAAAGCAGCATAGGAGGCTGCTGGCCCTCTTTGCACAAGGGCACAGCATTGGCTCATGTTCAACTCGATGTTCACCAGAACCCCCAAGATCCTCTTCTGCAAAGCTGCTGCCCCAGTGTGTGCTGGTGTAGAGGTTTATTCCTCCTTAGATTTTGGACTTTGGAACACCAGTCAGAAAAACAGAAAAATCACTTTCAGAGCTATGCTCACACAGATGTACATTGCCATGCACCCCTGAGCTCCTCACACAGTTCTGTTTCATGCAAAAAAAGCCACTGCCAACATATATATCAGACTGTCAGAGAGATACTGCCAGTTCTGGTTTCAGTGTGCCAAGTGCACACATTATGTAAGCATATCAAGTGCTTGAGAATATGTAAGGACATTTACAAAAGTGTGCGCACAGTTGTGCAGACCTGTATCTTAAAATACAGTTCTTAGTTATCTTTCTGTTGACATCCCAGACCTTGTGGACTCCATGTATAAAGCCAGCTCCCTATCTGATGAATTCTAACAGATCACCACTCTGTCATTCCATAAAGACGACTCCCTTCCATAACAAAGATCTGCATCTTTTTCCCCCCATTTTCTTACTATTACAAGTATTTTTCCTTTCTTTTTCTTTGGAAAAAATCATGCTGACTCATTTTCTTGTTGCTGTACTTTCTCCAGTTTTGACTATGACAACTAATACTATAAGGATGCACAACATAAATAATTTAAGATATTTAATTTCCACTACATTATACAGCAGAAAATGTGATGAAAGGACCAAACTGTATTCACCTTCTTCAAAAGACAGCTCATTAAAAATCACTAGGAACTTTTAGTATGAGAGCAGGAATTGACCTGAAGTCCTGAGAAAACCAACACTGAAAGGAGGGTTTACCTTGATTTGCATTCCTAAAAGAACATTAACTAGAACTAGGATATTTCAATTTAGATTATTTTTATTTCTAATCTTTGTTCCCCACTGCTAAAATTTCACTATAAGAAAAAGATATCAGAACAAGTAGAGGCTGTAATATCTATGAGGCCCTATTAAGCTGGAGACTTAATTTGACATTTCCTTTTTCAGGAGTATTTAGCAAATAGATTTTTAAATACACCACAGTATAAAGATGTCCTTGTTCATCCTCAGCATTTTTTGAGCAAAAGATCTTAATATTTAGAGAAATCCTGAAATACTCAGCGAGAACTCACATTTGTCAGATACAGATTGTTCAGATGCAGCCTTTGCTCTCTGAGTGCTGGGTAGCGGCAAGTATATGAGGGAAGGCATCATTCTATGCACAACCTGGTTTTTGTATCTTTGCTTATTTTTTATGAAATCTCTGCTACCAGCAGCCATCAGATTTGAGCTAGATGGGGTGATATGGTTTAATCCAGTGTGGACTTTATAAGATTTTGTTTCCTTGCTACCTCATCTTTTTTTCATCATCTCCTTTGTCTTTCTTTCTCTCAGTTTTTAAAACATAAGTGTGACTTTCACTTCCTCTGCTTCTCTAGCTGAATCTGTTTTTGTTGGCATATCAGTGTACCCCTTTTCTACAGGTACACTTGCAGCTGTCTCCTCTTGTTCACATTACACCCCTGTCCTACTCTGATGTCTGCCTAATATTCCAAAACAGATATGCCCATTACCAACATATTTTTCTGTCCTAATGCATTATCTCCACCTAAGCATTTCTTTCCCTTCCCACAATTTCAAGATTTCTCCCCAGAGCTGCCTTCCCCAGCACTAGAGGATTTGTTTTTGTTTCTTTCCTTCCAAGCCTTTGCATCTTTCCTCTTTGTTACCTTGCTTAGTCTTGTAGAACAAGTGAATTAGGTAAGGAAATAGGTGCCTTTTCTAATCGCTCAAGTCAGGCGTGCATTTAAGCCTCAAACGCCCTAGTGCCTACAGGAGTTGGACTAGGTGATCTCCAGATGATCTCCAGAGGTCCCTTCTAACCCTAACAATTCTGTGATTCTGTGAAATCCCGATATATTCGAAGAGGAATCGCACAGCATTAAGCTGTCTGCTAATTTTCCACGGAAAACATCAGTACAAACAAGATAAATGAATTTAGTATTGTCTTAGACAGTGACACCAACTTCTCAAAAAAGAAAGAGTGCCCTGCAACACCTCAGGTAGATCACTCAGAGACTAACTGAACATTACTGATGGAATTAATAGAATGCTGTTCCCTTGTGAAACGTTATAGTCTGGTAACATAAACAGCTACTTGCTATTATTCTTTCTAGGTGGGAAAGCAACACATTTTCTTTGTTAAGTTTTGGAAGACAGACCTTGTTGTGTTACCCAGTGCAGTGCTGTGCATTTTGAATTAAAGCAGTGAACTAAATAAGCCTCCATCCCATCTGCTGACTAACAGTGGTTTCTGAGCAACACACTACCCTCCTGACTATTTAATACCGAGGATGATTTAATGCATTCCTGTCCCTAAGCATTTTTCTTCCTGATACTTGTTCTTTCTATCCAATTAGATTCCTATTCCAGATCCTGTATCATATGCACTAAATCAGTCTTTCTGCTGAAGACTAAATCTCTGAGACTATTTATTACTCCTCTCCTATTTCTTTTCTACCCTGAATTCTTGCTGTATCTTCATCTCCCACCCTTCTTCATGAATACACCAAAAAAGTTAATTTGTCTCATACGGCTTTCCTCAGCTACAGGAGGGTGGGGATGCAAACCACATCTTGTAAAATGTCTGTCAAACCAAACAAGTAATTTCCAGAGAGTTTCTAACACCTACCAGTTGTTACGGATATCACAGTATTATCACAGTTATTTAAAACAGTTTTAGATTAGCCAAATGTCAATCTCGCAGCAACTGCACAACCTTCAGGACATCTTTATGTATATGACAGACTTCCAACTGTGAAATGATTGCTTAAAAAAACTCTGTACTTTCTAAATGAGCATGTATCAATTGTTTTCTTTATGGGGAAAATATTTAAAAGTTACAAAATAGGTTAAGCTATTCAAATGTATTATTTTTGTTTATATCAGTTTTTCTTTTGAGTCTGAAAGCACACAAGATAAATTTCACTATTTTGTTTTCCCATTTTCCAGGTACTGGTTAAAAATAACTACGTCTATTCATTGGTGGTTTTTTCTTTTTTAATTCCCACCGATTTCAGTATTTTGAAAGCATGTATTTTGCTTGAGGAACAAATCAGAGATCACAAAAGCAACTTAAGTGACTTTGCACAAAGTCTTACTTGAAAATGGTGGCAATTCTACTAAAACATCCAACCGGTATCTTCTTCTGTTTGGTTTGTTAGTGTGGGCTCCCCTTATATACCAAGCCTATGACAGATTTCTCATATATATATATATTAAAGTGATGAAAGAAATTCAATTGGGATTAGGCAGAGTTGCAAAAAAAGAAGGTTTTTTGTTTTTTCCAGTGGTGCACAGTGGCTTACGGTAGATAAGACAGATGCCGAAAGTTCTGAGAAAGTGTAATCAGAAAGACATGACTCAGGGGGTACATGTATAAATACAAATGCCCCAGTCACCATACTGTGAAGAACCCACACAGAATTAGCAGCACGAATTCCCATTTTTTAGGAAACAGCTATTTATGCTGGTTGATCTTGCACTGAGGCATAGTCTCAAGTATGTGATAATACATTCTGTCACCATGGAAAGGAATGTACATAATGTAATACCAAAGAAAAAATTAAAACATTATATGCGTTCTTACTTCGACACAAACAAGGGTTTAAAAACATGTAGAATGTAAACACAAGTTTTCAGACTAGTATTTGTATTCCCCTTGCTCAATTTTCACCTAATTTTGGTCTAATTTTGTTGAGTCTCTAGCTGAGCTGAGCTAGCTGTCTCTTAACTATTCAATTAGGTATCCTCAATGAAAGACTGGGCAGAAAGCTACTGCTATTTCACCCCTGAAGGGCACAGCTTCCTCCTTGATCTGTAGCGATATGCAGTAAAACCCTGTTTGTCTTTCATAAAAGCATCCAGTGAAATCAGAAGGATACGTTCTCGGTAAGGGGACCAGGATTTGATCCAAAATTATACTATGATAAGGATATGAGCATTTTGCAAAATTTGTGCTCATACACCTCTACACCTAAAACAGAAACACAAGTTAATGCTTCTCCTAAAAGTTTCCATAATATTTAATATTCCGTAGTATTTAACAAAGATTTGCACATGAATACAGCTTTAATTAAATGTAAGTTGCCTCCTACCCAGAAATTGCTGCTAGTTTTTGGTGAGCCTGATAGGCCATCTCACATCCTCGGGTTCGAGTTTTGTGCAATCCCGCATGCAGAGAAGGACAGGTGACTGAGATATCCCCAATGGAAATAACCAGCTCCCGATAGAGAGCCACCTGGGTATTGAAATCCTGGACAAGCTGAAAAACAAAAACAATTTACACACATGAGAATTTTTAAGTACATTGGTAAAAACAATCCAGTTTTTTAAAAACATGCCCAATCTAGGGCTTGTTCCTGCTGCTCACAATTTCATAGCACATAGGATAAAGAGCACATGATTCAGTAAATGACTAGAGCCTCCATGGCAGCTGCTTCTTCTGTGAGCTATAAATGTTCATCTGTAGGAAAGTAGTGTTTCTGCTTTTAATATCTGAAAGTGTTTGAGTTATTAGTATTAAATATTAAGCAGACAAAAAACCCATCTGTTTTACTAGTAGCATGAGGTTATTTTTTGCTATCATAAAAGACGAAAATATCTCCAGAAATTATTGCCTTTGCTCCTCCTGCTTCCTGATTAACAGCACATTTAAGGATTGGAATGTAGCATTTGCTTTTAAATTAGCAATTTTGCTAATTTATTTTGTAATGATTTCTGTTCTGTCACTTTCCTTCAACCCAGATTTCAGACTTAACACTCATCTGCTGTTACTGGCTGAGAAGATGTACCAGACAGGCACTTTCCTGTTAAAATTCCAGAAAGCACCTTTTCTAAAGTGCGTGTGGGAAAAAGAAACAAAGGAGTAAATAAACACTACAACCTTTATAGAAATCCAATATCCAGCAGATACATATGGATGTTATTGGATAAATGGGTAATTTCACAGTGATGGAAAGATCATTATTGTTTAGTTCCGCTGATCACATACATGGAATTGTATTTTAAGGAAATGAAGCATTTGCTGTCTCCTGAAAGAATGCACATAGGACCATTTGCTCCACATGGTGGCGGGGGCGGAAGGATTGGAGTAATAGAACAGAGTATTTATTTATCTGTGTTTTGACCTCAATTTCCAAACTACATAAAAACAGACAAGAGTAATTGCTCATAATTCTGCAGTCATCATTACCACCAGAAGTTCAACACACCCGAACATAAAAACATGCTAAGAACGTGGAGTCTATGAGAGCTACCAATTTTTAAAGTCAAGCCCTCAAATTCTCATGCTCAGAAAATAAACGAGTTGCTTCTACAGTGTTACATTCATACCCTTCATGCATCCCACTTCAGTTAACTGTATAGCTGAGAACCGGTATCAAAAATAGTTTTGACCATGCTTTCTTAAATTTCATTTTAAGAATAGCAAATAGGTTTCTCTGCTTCAGGAGCAGCAAGTCAACCCAAGTGCTTTTCAGTGCATCTGCACCCTCCCACACCCAGATCCCAAACAGACCCAAAAAGCACACACCAAACAAAGCCCTAGGCACAATATTTGCTAAACAGGTCTTCAACTCTTATAATTCTGTAGCTTAAGAGAATGCATGAAGGCAGTGCAGAGGAGAAAAAGCGTACTATGTTGTGTCATAGTGTGATTATTCTGCATTAGGAGGAAGAGGAAAGCGTCGCATCCTGCAACTGGTAACTGGTTGCACCAGACACATTTTGCCATTTCTCAGCTGACATCCCTTGTCTAAACAGACTCATTCAGCCACCTCAGCGTTGCCCAGGAAAACAAAACCACACATATGTTGCTGAATCAAGACAGAGAACAAGAAAAAAACCCACACTGATTTTACCTCCTGAATCTTACTGCAACTTGACAACCCATCTGTAAAACATATTTTATTTCTAATCAGTCAATTCTAAAAACTTCTCTGTAACTAACCACATTATGCTGGTAATGAGAAAAAAGGCAGAAGCCAGTAAGATCCACTTGTTGGGTGTATTTATAGAGCTACTGTGGCAGCTTTTGTTCCTTCATGCACTGGGAATTGCTCCCAATTTTGAAGTATCAGAGTGGATAATCTGCCAGCACATTTTTCAGCACCAGAGGAAAAAAAAATTGCCAGAATCTAGCAGAATAGAAGTAGCAGCTCCATTTTCACTGCCACTGGACAGAGCTTTAGCAAGACACAGATTTGCAAAGAAAAGTAGCAGCAACTTCATGTTTTTTCTACATCTGTCACTAGCTAGAGGGGCAATTTTAGGGCCCAGTGTCAGGCTGACTGTGGCTCAAGGAGCCTGAAAGCGGGCATATGGTGCTGATTTGGAGGTAAGTGTCAGGATGCCAGCATTTTGAACATGACTGGGGAAAAATCTCATACCAGAATGTGACAGTCGAAAAATAACACAGATGCAGGTGTTTCACCTGAGGTTTTACAATTGCAACCAGCTACTCTGGGAGGATTGGTAACAGGTACCATACATACCAGGGACAGAATTTCAGGGCCTCTAATTCTGTGTCCTGATTTAAAAGGATTTTAGGGCAAGAGTGTGGTTGCTGCACAAGACAACAAGCAGACAGTG
>VWZT01002690.1:0-14016 GCA_013397055.1 Pachycephala philippinensis
TTTCCAGTTCCTTAAAACACAACTCAGGGGGAGATTTTGGAGGTCTCTTCTTCTGGGAGCTATGAAGATAGTCCCACTCTATATTTACCACCTTTTTTCTACACCTTTAAAACATTTTTAAAAGTCTTACAACTTTTTTTTTTTTTTTAAATAACGTTTTACAACCCTTTTATAACTTTTTACAACTTTCTACAACCTATCCTGAGACTGAAATTATGCTATGGGCATTCCTGTGTTAGCTAGTGCATGATCTTACGTAAGCCAGTACAGTTACAAAAACCTCTGAGCCCTGCATTGCTTCTGTTAACCACTTAGAGTTTTCCAGTTAGCTGGGGACTTGTACTCCCTTAAAAGTACAATTTTCTGATTAGCTGGGGACTTGAATCCTCTTTTGATACTCACTTATGTAGTTTTACAATCACTTTTAATAGAAAATAATGAATTACATCATCACTTTTATAACCCAATTGTATTAAAGAGCTCCATTTCTGGGGGTATTCTCTGCTGCAGCTTATGTTTAGATGTAATTCTATACCCTCAATAATGCCTTAATAAAACCCAGAGGTTTTGCCTTGAATTCATTGGATTATAGGACCAAAGGATCTCCCTGAAAAAACCTTTGATGCACACCAGAGTCCTCCATCCCATTAATCCATGGAGTATCAAAAGCATTTTCCCATCTGGGGTCACAAGTAAATTGTTACCAAAATCCTCCAAAATCATTGGGATAAATAAGACTCTCTAACACTCTCTTTTTAGTGTTAGGGAGTAAGACATTACTCTATTCTTGGCCCAGAGGTGTGCGGCTGACAAAGTTCTGGCCTCCACACAGATGCCAATAGAAAACTTTTTTTAGCAAACAAAGGAATTAATGTTCATGGGTTCTAAGTTACATCGTTCTCTTAATTAATTAGCATTCTACTGGTTATTGATTTCTTACTCTTCCTGCTAATTTGATCCACATTCTTTAGTCCTGTTATCATCTTTTTCTCAGGTGGGAGGTCTCCTACTTTCCAGGCCTTAATCTACTCTGTATCTTCCAGTTACTCCAACATCCTAGAAGGGTCATAAATTTAAGATCCCAGATGCCCGATCTTTAACTCCCTTTGGCTTTGTTCATTGAAGCTTGTCAGGGTTAGTTTTAGCGAACTTAAGCTTTCAGTGATTTAATGATCAAAGTAACAATAAGAGCCTGTGAAGAAACCTGGCTAGTGCTAGCTAGAAGTGGGCACTGCTTGCAATTAATTAAAACAACTAATCAAAGTTAACAGTTAAGAATGTCATATCATTTCCAATACCAAGCAACCACAGGCACCAGGGCAGGAGTTTCCCACCCCAGCCACAGAAAATGGAAAGTGGACGTAGTGGCCCTGAAACTCCTCAAAATTACAGCAGGAATTACTGCTATTCACTGCTCAAAATATATCTGTTACCAGAACCCAGCAGTCTCAAAACCCAGCCAGGGGGCCCTGGAGGTGCCAGGGGGATGCAGAGCTTCCCAGCTAAGCCGATGGAGCAGGGCACAAGCTGCCCCTTAGGGAGTGGGGCTCAGGGGCATGCAGAGCTCCAGATCATGGATCAGGAAACTTAGGGAAGAAAACCTGAGCCCAGAGTTTTGACTCAGCCCATGCTGTAGTGGCACAGCCAGCCTTCCCCTGCCCCATCTTGCTCACCAGGCTCTGAGCTGGGGATGCTGGTGGGGGGAGAGTCTCCTTGCTCAGTTTCCATACGCCCCATCATTTACAGCCTTCATGATTACATTCAGCTCTCTGAACCAAATCATTAGTGCCCAGCACAGCTCTCATGCCCCAGTTTAACTCTATTGCTTGCATTCACCTCTCCCTGTTGGCAGCATCATCAGGGCCTGTGTGGGTGCAGTACCCCAGCCCCCCACCCTGCCAGAGCCTCCATCAGCAGCCTCAAACATCCCTGTCATCACTGAACCATGCCAATGCCTTCAGTGCTGCGGCATCAGACTTTTATGTCCTTAACACAAAAAAAAATTAAAATATAATAAGTGTGCCCTCTTATGAGACATCTACTTGGTGGGGTATGACCTGCAAATAAGCCTCTTTCAGACATTTGAGAAGAGAAAACGAGTTTTTATCTCTGAATTGCATTTCCTAATTGGAGATGCCGCAGGTTTGAGCATCAGGCAGAAACACGACTCCGATTTTGATGACAACTGCTTGGATGTTAAACTGTATTTCTAACTGGGGTCACTTTTGTTCCATATCCTACATTTACTTGGGATTTTGTTATTTCATGTGATCATTTACATCTAACTCCAGAGCAAATTCAAAGTCCAGATCCAGGAAACTGCAGCTGCCTTCAAACACATCTACTCACCACCAAATAACGCTTCTACCCACCGTCAAGTAACACTTCTACTCACCATCAAATTACACTTCTATCCACTGTCCAAAGCCTTCTCATGGCCTGAAAAGATGCAGACTCAAGCAGACCAAAAACATGTAAAACAAATAAAGCAGCAGATTCTACTCAGAAAAACTGTCAGGAGTGACTTTGATCCTGTGTCTGCCACCATCTACCCAGCAGCAGACCACAGCCACTGCTGTTGGGGCAGCTCTGCTGTGACAAGCCTGTGACCCATCCTGCAGTCCTGGGGGGACACCCAGCAGTGGTCACCTCACAGTGACACCACGTATCACTGCTTATAAGGGCTCCAAAGCTAGAAGCCCCAGGGCTCTTGCTTCAGTGATGGCTCATGCTGGGCTGCATTTACCTACACACAAGTCAGGATGTTTCTTCTTCTTGGTTTCTTACACTGACATTAGTTCCCACCGTGTCTCACCCACGCACGGCCCTCAGCGGGCACAAAGCACAAGTTAAACACATGTGGTGGAAAGTAACAGCAGCCAGGGCCATTTGCTTCTGCTGCCAAACTCCAGGAATGGAATAGAAATATGAGGGCAGGAACTTCAAATGATATCCCTCAATTTATTGGTTTTTTTGTTTATTATATGGGGCAACGTAGCCCAGGGTACATGGAGGAGTCCAGGGCCATCCCTGGATGCAAAATCAGCATTGCCACGTGCAGTGGTCCAGCCTTATGGAACCTGTGCAGCATCAGTGCCATCAGCCTGCAGAACAGGAGGCTCCTTGCTTACAACTACCTGAAAGGATGTAGGCAGGCAGCAGTCTCTTCTCACAGGTAACCAGTGATAGAACAAGAGGAAATATGGATGCTAAAAAGCTTTAGCAGAGAAGCTTTCAGCTCTCTGCAGCATTTCGTGAGAGCTCTGCCTTTCTCATGCAAACTATTCAAAACAATGATAGGGGTTTTTGTAAACCAACCTTGCTATCTTGCACCTGCAAACTATATTTAGGATTGTTATGATATCGACTAGGGAAATGGATGATGTAAGAATTGACCAATCACTCTGGTAGGTAGTTACCTAGAAGACCAATAGCCTCTTGCCATTCAGGTAAACACTAAGGGAACGAAACACGTAAAAACCCCGTCTGTTATTAATTAAATGATTCTATTCTATTGTCTCCATTCCTGGCTCCGTGTCGTTATCACCTTCCATCCCCGCTATAACAGCAACAAGGAAATGGCCTCAAGTTTTGCCACGGGATGTTTAGATTTGGTATTAGGGAAAATGTCTTCAACAAAAGGGAGGTCAGGCATTGAAACAAACTGTCCAGGAAAGTGTAAGCATCACCATCACCCCACCACCATTCAAGAAACATGTGGATGTGGTCCTTAGGCATTTGTTTTAGTGATGAACATGGCAGTGCTCCGTTAATGGTTGGACTCAATCTTACAGATCTTTTCCAAATTAAACAATTCCATGTTTCTATTGTGAGAGCTTCCTCTCCCAAAAGGCATCCAAGCCTCCTATGAAATCACAGAATGATAACCATAAAACCATAAATTGTGAAGGACTTCACTGGCCGAAAATTTTTCCTGGTTCAGATGCCAGTTAAATGCATGCAATCTAATCCTTCTGTGCCTTTCCAAGTCTGGGACGGCAGGAGACTCGATACGGGAGGGCTTGGGGGGATCTCACCTCCTGGGGGGCCTGAAACCTCCTTGCCCCTTAATCCAAACACATTTCGGCTCTGGAGCCAACAGAACTCATGGGTGAGGTGCCTGATGCTCGGGAGGGCTGGCTCCCTCCTCTGTCACCACTGCAGCTCGGTACCACTCCTCTGGCAGCTCTGCACATAAATTTTTACACCTTTGAGCTAAATTAAATGAAGCATTAAAACGTTTCAGGCCTCTTGGCTTCAAGCACTGGTGACACCAAGGATTTACTGAGCAGCCAAAGTCCAACAAGGTCTGTCCAAGCGGTGCCCTTCTGCCCTTATTCTTACCTATAAATGTTATGTATCAATACTATATGTAATAAAATAAGTACTTTTAAGAGCAAGGCAACACTTTTTATTTTTATTTAAAAAGGCCTTGATGGCAGGAATATAGTGTAAAAATCATTGGAAAAACTAAAAGGCATCGATACATATTGGAATATACACTTTTTACATAAATTACATTTATTTATTTATTCTTTCATTTGAGGTTCTTATTCGATATTGAGGTCTAATAGTTAATAGGTCCTGGGATCTGGACGTTTAGACCACCGTAGTCTAACATGTACATGTTCATGGGCCATTGCTGAAAGAGAGGGAGAGAAAAGAAGGCACAAGTCTCTGTTAGAACACAACACAAAACCACGCATGCATCAAATCTCTGACGTGTTCCAACACTGGCTGTTGCTCCCACTTTCCAAGTAAGAGAAAAGAACCAACCCCAAACCGAAACACCACCATCAAACTCGACAAAAAGCCTTTTAAGTTAATATTTCTCTTGCGCATTTTTGGGGAGTTTTATTTGGTATCATCCACAACTGAAGCGAAGCCCTGAGGGAGTTGTATGCACCTCCCTGACTTCTCCTATTTTTCCAGTTTTGTGGCATTCTAGAGCTCTGCATTGCTCCCAGAACCAAGCTAGAGCTACACCCAGCACATCTTGGACCATGGGGAACCACCGGGTCCTGCTGAGAGGCACCACAGACCCGAGGTGAGATCAGCAGCACTCGTGTTTTAACCCACCGGGGTGGAGGGATTTGAGCCTGTCTCATTTGCAGCACCGACTAAAGCTGAGCACCCCTGAGGCACGCTGCAGGAACGCAGGAGAGCCCCAGGGGGTGTCAGACACTTTGCTGACCTCCCCCAGACAAACCCTGCAGAAAAAGACAGCCCCACAGGTGTGTCCCCTCCTTCGCCAAACCTGCTCGTGCCATTTTACATCATACTTTATAGTGTTTGTCAGGCAGAGGGAGGTGGTGACAGTTCAAGGAGAGCAGCATCCTGAAGCAGAAAGATAGGTTGGCAGTAACCCCCTTAATATCTGGAAGGCTTTACCACAAGCGAGATCTGATTTGTTGAGGATGTAGACTCCATATTGGAAGAAGAGGAAGAGGAAGATGAGGAAGAGGAAGATACCGAGTTCCCTTCGGAGATCCTCTTCCGCTTCCGTTTGGGAACACTGATGTCTTTCTCTGCAAGGAGAGAGGGAAGGCATGAGGTGTCTGAGCCCTGAGAGTGGTCCTGAAATGCAGGGACTCCTCTTCCCCCTCTGACCTCGCCTGCCACAGAGCATCCCCCTGCAGTGATCTGCTGCGGCCTCCCGTGACCTGGCTCAGAGCTGTCAGCTCTCCTCACACTGCAGGCATGCTCTTGCTTGCCAGATCTCCCTTCCCTGTTCATCCATCTCTTTTCATAAAACTAACAGCATCGTAATTATCTCTAGGACTGCTAATTCTGACACGTTTGATTAAAACTGTCTGAGATTTATTGGGATGATGGGACAGAGAGAGAAACACATTCCCAGTGATGGCAGAAACCTTGTTGCCTTAGAAATTCAACTGCTAAATTATGGCTCAAATTAAGGGCTTTAACCAGGGAATAAATTGCTCATGGTGAGTAAATTGCTAATGGGAGAGGGATAATCACATCCTCCAGAACATGTTGGAAGTTTGAGCCAAACAGCCCAGTCTGCCCTCAGCTCACAGAAGTGGAATCCTCCAAGAGGACAGTTTACTCTGGAACAGATGCTGAGCCTGACTTTTTGTAGGTAGGATCTTCTCTCCATCCTGCCCTGGGGACGTGGGAGGTTCAAACACCACCTCACAACTCCCATCCATTTTCTCTCCTGGGGTGCCAGGAAAGCCACAGTTATGTCACAGCCCTTCCCTTACCTGTTTGTTTGGCCTCGGTGCAGATTTCAGCAAACGGCCTGTGGACGAGATAAGGGGTGAGTCAGTTGTTTGACCCTGTGTGCCTGCCCGTGCTGGGACACAGCCCAGACCCTGACCCTGACCCTCCTCCAACACCCCTTTGTGTGAGGAGGGGACTTGGAGCATCCCCAGTGCATCCCGGAGGGAAGCAACCTGGAAGAACTCAGCTGGGTCTCTGAGTTACTTGCCCCCATGTCACGTCCCTTCCCAGCATCATCATCCCAAATCACACAAGAAAGGGGACAAATCGGCCCTGATATCCCTTCCCTGTGGCCACCCACGGGCCAGCACCTCCCTGCAGCACAGGACAGTGGGTGCCAGGGATGGAGCAGGTCCTCCACAGGTACGTGGTGGCCTCTGGTGGCCTCAGGGTGAGTTGCCCTCCTTATGGCTGAAGAAGCAAGGACAACACTTAACAAACAGAAACCTCCCCCGTCACAAAGCTGGGAAAACTCACTGGAGCTGGTTTATAATCACTATTCGGATGCTCTCCCGTGCCTTCAGGATCTTCTCCAGCCGATGAATGTCATAGGTATTGGGATTTCTGAAAGGGATATCGTCCGGCAGCCCCGTAACCTCCACAGCATCAGGACTGTCCCTGATGAGTTTATAGGGCACCATGACAGGCCGGTTCAAGCCCAGAGCCTCTCCTGTAATGGCAGAGCAGAGGACAGCACAACAGCTTTACCCTGCAGGGCTCCAGAACCAACCAACTGAAGGCCCAAGAGCCCTGGGGGACTTTGGGAAGCCACGGCTGCAATGATGCCCAACCTTTGCTCCAGTCACGTCTCTCCCAGCCATTTGACATCTACCTGCCCAATTTATTGTCTGCTCTGTTAGCCTCCATTTAGAATTCTGCCAGGAGCCTCAGGTGAGTTCAGAACACACACACACACTGCTGCACTTGCCCAAGCCCATGGCTGGACCAGCAGCAGCAGCAGCAGCACGCAAGACAGCCCAGGACAGAGGGGAAATGGAAAAGATTTGCCCATTTCCTCTTGCCTCTATGTCAGCAGGTCTGGGGATTGCTGGGATGGAGATCAAAGGCATCCTCATCATCACATCACAATCACATCACATCACAATCACATCACATCACAATCACATCACATCACATCACATCACATCACATCACATCACATCATCCCTGCCCATTTCTTGAATCAGTTTATCTCTTTGGCCTCCACAACAGCCTATGGCAGTGATATACTTCAATTTAATTCCTTGCTGCATTAAAAGCCCTTCCTTCTGTAAGATTAAAGCTGCTGCTCACCTCTCTGGATACCCCCTCAGCTCCTGCTCAGTGGGGAGCAGAGAACATCCCTCACTCCTGCACTGTTTCTGACTGTAAGAGCCTGGTCCCACCTTGCATCTCTGCAGCCCCAAAACCTGAAAGTTTTAGTGGCTGCACAGCCACGTTTCTGGTTTTCCTCCCAGAGAGTTTGTCCTGTCAAAGGCTGACATCAGACTGAACAAATCCTGCTACTGGCTACATTTTGCCATACTCCTTCCCCTCTCCAGGAATGAACTGTCAGCAAGAAGATCATGGTCCCACCTGCCAAGGCTGAGACACAGGGACGTCCCTGGGGACAGGCTGTAACAGGGAGCAGCAGGACAATATCTACCTGCAGCAGCTGCCGTGTGCTTGGGCTATAAACAGAGGCCTTTGTGGAATTAATTTTAACTGTGGCTGCTCTCAGCAAAACCAACCTTACCCCGTGATGCCTACAAGCAGACACTCACCGTATTTTTCATTGAAAAGCTCTTTCACTTGCTCTCGGAGAATCACCTTCTCTCCAAGCCTGTTGGCATCGTCCTCATCTGCAAACGCAAGAAAGGACGGGGTGAACTCACCTTGTTTCCTTCTGAGCCCCTGGAAAACCACTCTCACTGACACAATGCAGGACAGTATCTGTGTGTCTCTGCCCCAGCACGGCCTGGGGACACCTCAGAGGTGCTGCCCTGTGCTTCTACCCTGCAACACCTTTCAGAGCTGTGCAGGGCAGCTCTAAAATGCTGCCTGATCTCCATTTGCCACGTGCTGCCACAGCTAAAAGCATTTTATATCCACTTTGCGAGGCTGTAAATGACTAGAAAAATGCAAAGCAATGAAGACTCAAGCCCTCAGTGCCACGAAGGCTCCCACGAGTGACATCAAGCAATGAGAGAGCATTTTATGGCTAAGCTCCTAAGTGAAGTATTGTTTTATAATATGCCATATAATCAGCTTGGCTTTACTAGCTTTTTTAATTATCCTCATTGTGCTAAACAGTTTCTCTTTCATTCTCTCATTTCAAACGAGGTGCCTAAGTCAGTAGATTTTTACACTCAGCTATTTAGCATCCTCAGGAGGCTCCAGGACAAATGACTGGGGTCATGACCCTAACCTTTGACCTAGGGTCAAATGACCCTAACCCTAAACCTAACCTGTCCTTTTTGATGCCTTTTTCCCCCCACAGGTATAAAGTACCAAGTGAACACATCTTATCTGCCTCTTGCTGCAGTCAGTCCCCCAGCTCCCAGCCAGCTGGGATGTACAGGGCAGGACCAGCTCAGTGGGGTGAGTCCCCACCTCCCCTCCTCCCACAGGATCCTCACTGCACCCAAGGAAAGCACTGTCACCCAAGCCACTGGGTAAAAACGAGATCACTGAATGGTTTGGGTTGAAAGGGACCTTGTAAGAGCATCCAGTTCCAACTTTCTGCCATGGGCAAGGACACCTTCCCCTACCCCAGGTTGCTCCAAGCCCTGTCCAACCTGGCCTTGGACACTTCCAGGGATGTGGCAGCCACAGTTGCTCTGGGCAGCCTGTGCCAGGGCCTCACCTCCCTCACAGGGAAAAAATTCTTCCCAATATCCCATCCCACACATCCCTCTTGGCAGTGGGAAGCCATTCCCCTTTGTCCTTTCCCTCCAGGCCCTTGTTCAAAGTCCCTCTCTGGCTCTCTTGGAGCCCTTTAGGACTGGAAGGAGCTCTAAGGTCTCCCCAGAGCCTTCTCTTCTTCAGGTGAACACCTCCAGCTGTCCCAGAGCAGGAGTGCTCCAGCCCTTGGGTATGTTTGTGGCCTCCTCTGGACTCATTCCAACAGGTTCAGGGCTTTCTTGTGTTGGGAGCCTCAGCCAGATGCAGTGCTTCAGGTGGGGTCTCACAAGAGCAGATGGATATTCACGGTGGGTTTTTACAGCATCAAGGTGATCCCTGCAAACCTTGGCATCCCCTGCCTGCCATCTGCAGCTATTTAGTTTCATTTTGAGCAATTACATGATTTTTGTTTTGGTTTTAAGCAAGCACATGGCTGGACGTTTTGTTTTAAATGCAAGGTGAAAATCCACTGCAAGCCCCTGCCCCCCTGCATGGGACTGATTTCAGTGCTCAGCACTCCAGGCAGGAAGACCCCCATCCCACACCTCAACCACTCTGCTGCTGTGGGTGCTGGAGAGAAGCTGGCAACCTCAAACCTCTGCACCCTGCTACTGCAGAGTATGGCCTCAAAAAAGCCTCTTCTCCACCTGGAAAACAATTGTTTTGCCTGGATATAACACAAAAAAAAACCCCAAAAAAACCTTCCTGCAAAGAGAGCTCAGGGCCAAGTTGTGCTCCAAATCCAGAAATGGCAACAAAGCAGCTTGAATGGCATGGAGCAAAACATAAATGGAATAGATGAAAGTCAAATGTTGCCAAGGAATTGATTTCTGAGTGATGCCTTGCAGTGCCACTCTGGAGGCCACGGTGGACCAGAGGGGCCAACCCTGGGGGCTCCCTCTGTGACTTCCTTGTCATCAATGCTCAGTTTCTGGGCTGTACATACGTACCCGTATGGATGTGTAGATGGTAGCAGACAAAAACACACCAAAATTCAGTGTTCTCACTCGTTTAATTCTCTGGGACTGAAAAGCACAGCAGGTCTTTCCTTTCCGCCCGTGCCCCGAGTGCAAGAAACAAGATCCCAAGGGGGATTCTTCCACCTTGAGGTGGGCACTACTCCTGAATTCCCATTCAAGGACACAAATGTCATGAAAATCCTGGAACTGAGCACGCATAACAGCAAAGCCAAAGAGAAGGCTCTGGCCAACAGCTCTGCTTCCCAGGGACTGAACCCTCTGTGCCCAGGCAAAAGGGATCTCCATCCCCCTTTGACTTTACCCATTTGGGTTTGGGAACTAATCAACCCACGGAAGCCACTGGTGCTCCTGACATGTGCTTAGTCCTTCCCATAAAACAGGTTTATCCACACTGATGGTTTCAGGTCTGTGGTGGGGTTTTCTGGGTTTGTTTGTTTGTTTTGTTTTTTGTTTTTGTTTGTTTGTTTTAATTAAAATTTTAGCTAGTTGATTAACCCTTTCTTCCCAATCCTACTTGCCTGAAGTCAGGACCCCTGCACTCCACAGGTACTTACGTACAAGTGGTCACATTTTTAAAGCACCATTTGCTTTTTTCCTGTAGGACTTGTCAGAAGTCAGCATTTCTTTGAGAAACACCAAGCTACACTTAGTAATTATTAAAACTGAGGTTTAGGTGTATGCTGTTGGGCAACCGAATCCAATGCTTATGCTTCTAGTGTCTTAAAAAAACCCCACACAACCAAATCCAAGGTATCCCATGGATAAGTAATGGTTCTGTCTGTGTTCATGATGTCACTTGCAGAACCTTGATCTCAGTGGTGAAGCCACAGCACAGTTGGGCAGGATACCCAATGAAGCCTTCTTCCTTCCCATGCCACCACCTCATTTGTATCCTCAAATGCTGCTCAAGGGAATGCCTGGTCTCAGCTCAGCCACTGCTCGTGGAGTAACAACCTCCTGTTACCCAAAGACTTGTTGCAAAGCCCGTTTCATCAGGAAAACTGTCACTGCCCAACACATCCTACTGAGAATATGGCTCAGGTCCCTTCTGCAGGCAATCCCAGACTCATCAAAGAGATACTCAGCCAGGGCAGGCTCCTTACAACAGCCAGGATCTGGCCCTGAATCCTAAGAGGATTCTTTCCCCTTCCAGCTTCCATGGCTGCAATTCAGTTACACCCCCGTGTAAACCCGGAATAAACGTGCCGACTTTACTGAGGCTATTCTGCAGCAACTCAGGTTTAAATGCAGTTAGAATTAGCTTAACATATGTGTGTTTTCAAAGCAGAGCTATAAACTTGTGGGAGCAGCAATTAACACCCAGACCCACAGCCGAAATCCCAGCTGTTGGCACTAAGGCTGGATCTGCTGTAGCTGTGCTGTGCCCTGCCACAGGCACGTGAGCTCATCCTTACTCCTGTACATCTTGTATCTTATGTCCCTGGAGCCTTCATGGCTATGAACCAACCCTGGCCCAGAGTATGTGTTAAAAGAAAACAAAAAACCCAACCCAAATCCATGCAAGTTCTCCTTGTGAATGGTATTTGTAGCACATTAATTGCTGGGACACATGGATGAAGGATGAGAAGAACGTGGCAGGTTCATTTGGCTGGAGTGATGGAATCAATGCCCAGGGACTACAGCAACAGTGCTTAGAAATGCAGAAAGGATTAATAACAACAATAAAACACTGTATCATTCAGTTCTGGATATCACAGGGAAACAGAGCAGAGAGGAAAAAAATAATACCTGAAATTGGGGGGTTTAGATATTTTCATTCCCATATTAAAACACAAGTGCATTTCTTGTCTGCTACCATCTACGATGCATCAACTGAGCTACGTACCATTCAAAGCAGCATAGGCTTTTTCCAAAGATGTTATCCGTCTAGGGGCTACAGCAAGTTAATGGAAGACAAAAAAAAAAAAAAAAGAGAAAGAAAAAGAGATCCATGAGTGCTGCAGCTTGGTTTCTTGGTCACAAACAAAAGCAAAACCCAGGATGATACTGTCTCTAGCAGCTTAAAATTCCTCTGGTCCCTTGGCACAGAGACACTTTTGGTAGCTAATAACTGCTGGGCAAGTTATTTAGTGGTGAGCTGGGCTCTCCACCTCACACCAGGAGCTGCTTTGCTGGAATGTGCTTAAGCCTGCAAGCACCCCTTGGGCTGTGCCACTCTCCTGAGCAGCTCAAGGTCCCCATGTGCATAGGGATGCACGGCCAAATTGGCACCACTTATGGCATGTGCCAGAGCAGCAGCAGTTGTGTTGCACAGCTGTTCCAGTGCCAGAGGAGAAGAACATATCTCAGGTTAAAGCAGATGAAAAGCAAACAGGGAAATCGAGCCAGTTCTGCAGCAACAGGGGAAATGGGAGAAGAAGGAATCCCTAAGGAGAGGCTGGTGCTTGCCACTGACTCCAAAGTGATGAGGGACACAAAAAGAAATTAATTTCCTGTGGAAAAACAGCAGGGATAGGACTATGGCCAGGATTTGCATGATGGGCAAAAGGAGGAATGAAGTGGCTCATCCTGCTGAAGTCACAGCCACGGGGAGAGCTGGTGAGGACGTCAGGGGTGCAGCACCAGGGCAAGGAAGGGGCTCAGAGGGGAGGCTCCTGATGCCAAACTGCAGTGCGCTGACACTGGCAAAGGGGACTGGGGGGACAGCAGGAGCATGTGTCCAAATTTCCTAAGCAGAGGCATAAGCAATCTGAAGTAGTTCCAAATCCCCAACTCAAAATACGTGTTCCCCGTTTCAAGCAGGCTCAGGAGAGCAGCCACTGCAGCCCAGAGCTCTGCTGATGCCCTCCCTGCACGGGGGAGGAGAGCCCTTTGGTTCAGTGGCACAGAGAAACAGAAAAAGCCTGTGGTTCTGCCCAAGGCAGCTGCAGGCACTGAGATTTGGGTGTAGACCCACACGAGGTGGGGCTCTTCACCCCTGAGCTGCAGGAAGACAAACCCTGCAGTACGTGGCTGCAGCAGCGACACTCACTGGTGTGCTGCAGGATCCCGCCCCGAAATTAGTGATGATCTCTGCAGCTTGGGCCCCTAAATGGCTGGTGACACCCTGTGGGCAGCACCCACCACACAAAATGCTGATGCAAAGGGGAAGAGACACATATGGGTCATGCTGGTGCTGGGGAAGCCAAGCTGGAGCCCAAGCCAAGAGGGAACAAGGTCCTGGCACGGCTTCTGTCAAGGAGGAACGCAGGCAGGAGCACAGGCAGGCAGCAAGGGAGAGCAGCATATGGCAGCATCTTCCCAACGTGAATCAGAACTGGTTTAGAAAAGGCAGCATGGCATTTCCTTTGGCTGGCAGCAACTCAAAGGCTTTTGCAGCACTTCAAGGTGCTGTTACAAAATTACCTTAAGAAAGGTAATTAAAATTTCTCGTCCTGCTAACCCAAAGGTGCCATTCAGCCTTAACCACAGGAAGCATCCCACCAAGTTCAGGGAAACTGTGCTGCAAGGTTTGGAGTGCATCCCAATGTGCTGGACTATGGCCAGGCTGAAATGGCACCCATCTCACTGCTCGATCAGCACCCTGAAAATGAGGGGGCTTGGGGTGTCTGAAGGACACAACAGGATATGAGGGTGGTGGAGAGCAGAAGGAAGGAAAGAGCAAATGAACACGAGGGCTTGGATGAGCTGGGTGATGGTGCTGCCCTCTCGACAGCGAGGATGCCACACACAGAGGCAAATGGGAAAAGGAGACAAAGCTAGGGAAAGAAAAAGGTGATTGGGATCACAGACATGCTTATAAACAGGCTTTGAAGCTCCACAGCTATTCACACCTGCTTCAATTTTAAGCCTCATAATTATCAATATATAAAAATATATATATTTATACACACACACACACACACTCCCCCACATATATATATATATATATATTAAACCTGCCTGA
>VWZT01002693.1:0-19144 GCA_013397055.1 Pachycephala philippinensis
AAAGTGCCTATGATATCATTTTCAGTGAGGAAAATTAATTATATCCTTCAAAAGCGTATTTCACAGAGTGACAGAGTTATTGGGGTTGGGAGGGATCTGTGGAGATCATGCAGCCCAAAACCCCTGCCAAGGCAGGGTCACCTCGAGCAGGTGACACAGGAACCATTCCAGGTGGGGTTTGAATGTCTCCAGAGAGGGAGAATCCACAACCTCCCTGGGCAGCTGTTCCAGTGCTCTGCCGCCCTCAAAGTACAAAATTCTTCCTTGTGTTGAGGTGAAACTTCTTGTGTTTTAGTTTATGGCCATTGCTCCTTGTCCTGTTGCTGGGCACCAATAAAAAGACTTTGGCACCATCCTCCTGCTGGGCAGTAATCTGGAATGGTTTGTGTGCTCCTTAGATTGCTGGCAAGGTAATCCCAAATCCTCGGCCAGAATTCCTCCAAAAGCAATGCCCCATTGCATTGCCCTTGACAGGGGAGACATTATTATGTCACATTTTAGCTTTTAATGAAAGACCATAAAATCCTAATGCATGTACACACAAATCAAAAGCCAGCTGAAGCAAAGCTCATTTCTATAGTGATCAAATTATTCAGTAGAAAATCTGGCAAAATTACTGTACTGTGGTGATAATAATTAAAGAAACATATATTACTTTTCAAATTGTACAGTTTTAGTAGAAATAAAGCTAGAAAGCAAAATCAAAACTGTTTTCATATCAATCAAACACAAGTTAATTTTTAATGAGATTATTTAAGAAGAAACCTTCACAATTAAGCTGCTATTAATGCATTAAAAAGTAAATGCAAATATGTTGCTTTCCAGATCATAGGGTTTCAAACCAAAAAGCAAATTCTAGTGGAACGCAGTCAACTAATTTTTCCTCATCTGAGTCATTCAACTTTTCATCAGTGCTCTTTTTGTTCCCCTTGATTTGACTATTCAAAAATTCTGTTGCTGTCACCCAGTCATAAGTTTTTATTTTTTTATTTTTTAACTTTTTTTCTTTTTCCTCTTTAAATCTTGTTTGATGAAGTTCAGTGTAGTAAGGAGCAGTACCACGGTGTGTTCTGCCAGGCCTGCTGCATGTTCCCACACAGGTGGCACTGGGAATGAAGGCACAGATCTCTGATGAAACTGCTCAAGCCAAACATGGATTGTGGGTGGGGAATTTTGGGTTGAGAGCAATAAAAATGATTTGTGACTGAAGACAGAAGATATTTTAGCTGTCTTGTCTAAGGATGTGTTCCTGTACAATTATTGTTACTCATGTGGAAGATGAGTCGGACAATAACATGACGTACAACCAATTAAATGCTTTGAGAGACCCAACCCATAACTTCTTAATGTTATATTTCAGTATATCAATCTGCATACCCAGAGCTTTTGTTCCAGAATATTCTTGGGGTTTTTTGTGTTGAAAAACTGGCTAAATATTTCAGTTATTAACCAGAAATTTACCAGGCTTCAGGGAAACCTACCAATAATTCTTTTATTGTTAGAAGAAAATCTGATGAGTTAATCAGTATTACCACTTGAAGAAGTAAGGGATTGGTTTTCTTTTCTTTTCTTTCTTCTTTTTTCTTTTTTCTTTTTTTTTTTTTCTTTTTTTAAATTTTTTATTTCTTTTTCTCTTACCTTCTGCTCTAAAGAAAGGGTGGGTGCTGAAGAGCTCCCCTGAACTGCAGTCTAGTAGTTAGGACGGAATTAAAACCTTTGCTGTACAAGTCATGAGCTTCAGTGGGTCAGTACAGGATTATAGAGAGAATCATAGAACATCTCGAGTTGGAAGGAACTCATAAGGATTATTCAGTCCAAGTCCCTGCTTCTCACTGGTGTCATCTTGTCCTCACAGAGGAGGAGTCTTTGGACAATGTGGCAGTCTGGCACTGATCTGCCACATTTTAAATTCAACCACCAGTAATTTAAGTTCACATTTTTACATTAGACTTCCCCAGAGGTGATGAGGGAGGGTTTTCAGAGTCCATGCTGGCTGTTTGGGGTTTGGTGGCGTTTCATTTTTATGGCCACATAGTGAAGCCTCACATGGCAGCCACTGGTTAATATGTCTGTAGATGTATTATCTATGTTTTATCTTTTTTCATATAACTCTACAGCCTTAAGTAGTATCTCCTGGTTCAGAGACAGCTCATAAAATTTTATTTTTTCCTTTTTTGCTTCTGTGGCCCTCACCATTCTTTCACGATTCTGGTAGGTGTTTGTGTACTGCTCCCTTAAATCCATCTTCTTCTGTCATTTTAATTTTGCTGCAATTCAATTTAGTGAAAGAAGGTAGAAAGGAGTAAATTTTTTGATAATGATACAAACCATCAGAGGCTGAAAGCTGGTGAAAGTAAACACAGTTGTATACTTTGTGATATTCAGATAAAAGTTAGAAGATTAGTATATAACCCTGTAAGCAGAGATCCTTCTCTTTATCATTACCTGGCCTTATCTGGATATTGGGTTGTTTTTAGCACTTATTTTTGAAAATTGGTTTTCTAGATGACTAAAAAATCCTATGCCAGAAATCAGATTATTTGTTTTCTCCCGAGTGATGTATTAGATCCACATTTGTCCCGACTTTGTTTTGACCCATTTATTTTGATTCTTGTCTGAGTGTGTTTTCACAGGCACATAAACAATTCAAATAACAATAGTATGTGTAAAGCAAGTACACCAAGATACCTCAGGTGCTCTATTTAGATAGAATACGCACCTAAATTGATTCAGGAGTAATATGCACTTTGGCAAAGTGCCATGACTTTCAGACTTATCTCTAGGAAGAATCAGCAGTGAAAAATAACCAAAGTTGGAGAAGACAAAGAAATACAGGTTGTCTTTTTGTGCATGCTGAATTTGAAAAAAAACACTCCCTAATACATGATTTTATTGGAAATTCAGAATGATGCAAACCAGCATATTCTGTTAACCATCAGCATTACTAATGTGGGCTCTTCATGTGGTGCCTTCTGTCCTTTGTGTTTGAGACAGTGGTGGTCAGTTTGTACATGTAGGTGCAGGGAAGTTTATTTGGGAATCTCCCACCCAGCCTACTGGTTGTGCATCCCACTGTACCTTGCACTTCTGCCCTCAACAATCCCATAATTTCCAGTTAGAGACTCAGGATGGTGCCAGACCCCCAGCCACGGTGGGAGAACAGCTCTGCAGCAGCATTGCCCCTGTGCCTGAGTGTTCATAAACTGATGTCTGAGACGCCATTCTTCCAAGAGTGTTCATAGACAACTCTCTGCTTTTCCTCAGAGACACCCAGGTTCCCATTTCTTCTGTTTTTTAACTCCTTAGCTTCCTTGGGGTAGAAAATAAAACTCTGCCGAAACCCGGAGGATTTGT
This sequence comes from Pachycephala philippinensis, assembly GCA_013397055.1. Classification (NCBI taxonomy): domain Eukaryota; kingdom Metazoa; phylum Chordata; class Aves; order Passeriformes; genus Pachycephala; species Pachycephala philippinensis. Next base: position 3,355 of record VWZT01002693.1, read on the forward strand.
CCAATCTGCCAGTGTCTTAAAAGAGGGAGTGACCCTTTGGGAACAATAGGAGACCTGAGAATAAAAGTCTGTCATAGGAATAATGTTCATTTTTAAGAACTTCATACACATGACTATATGATAACTTGCTCTTTCATGCACATTTGCACGTGTCTGTCATATGTGTTATACACCTTAAATTACACGGAACTCTGTTGTTCCTCAAGGTGCTCTTTAAAATCCTAACAATACTTTTAATTTAAAAGTTTTTGAGACAAAACCTCATCGTTTAAGTAGTGTATGAACTGATAATTTTCTTAGCTTTGTGAGGCCTCTTAATTCAATATAAAATCATAAAGATCACTTTTCTTCTAGTTTATACGTTTGTGTGATTCCACAAAAAATCCTGGTAGATTTTTTGAATGCTGTTGCTCTGCCAAACGTATGTATCATAAACAGTGCAGAAGGACAAAATCTCATCTTTTATTGATTGGCACAGCTCAGATGAACCTAGAGGATGGGTGCCAGCACGAGGTGAGGCCCAACCATTCTAATGAAGCAACTTGTATTCCAATAATCTGTATAAAAATGGATGGATCACTTTTCTTACTATCCAGTCAGTATTGCTGATGTTTTAATGTTGTACTTTAAAATTAAGTTGGGTATAATGTACTTCAGTCACTGATTGGTAGACAAAAATAAAGCTCCTTGATTTTTTGCCTTGAAAATGAAGCATGCAAAGGATTCTTCTGACGCTCCTTTATTTTTTTTTTCTTTTGAGTTCACTATGACTGTACTTTACTCAGAGAACAGTGAGAGAAATGTTCATATGCTATGAGTCTATAAAACTGCAGTGTTCACTGAGAAGATATCTGTATCTTTCTCAGTTGAGATTATTACCTCTGATTTGTGATTTTTTACAACAGTTGTCAACTACAAGATAATCATATTTTAACATGAAGACTAGGCTATAATTTTTAAGAAATTCTAAAGGATTTAGGTCGTTGTTGTTTGTGGATATGTAGTTCTGAATAAATGAACGTAGAGGTCGTACTTACTGGTGTTTGTCATTGAGTACCTGGTGTCTGAGTGCATGTGGTGAAGCATTTTCTCCTCCCCTAAAGGTAAAGCCTGATAAAAAATGGAGTGGAGTTCATTAAAGTTCCGTAATTAATTGTTTCTCTTGAAAACAAGAGAAAATTGATGTGTCCTGAATACAAATTGCATCTTATATTTATAGAAACAAGCTTAGTTTCAATCAGAGGTTTCACTCAAGTAATTTTTTTCATTATTCAGGTTAGTGAAGACTTCAAGGGTTGGCTTTTTTAGTAAATATCTTTGTTTGGCTTTAGGAGAGGTCAGCTGTCTTGTCATTCTGGTTTCCAGACTTGTTTGTTGTTGATGCTGCTTTCCGTGTGTGACCTGAGAGGCACCATTCCATTTCTGAAAAAATTCTGAAGAAATCAATTCATCACATGCAGAGCATTTAATGCATTGCAAGTCCCAGCTTTGGCAGCAGAACTTTTGTTATTTATAAAGAAAATTAGTTTTATATTTTGCAGCTTTTACTGCCAGTTTTTTCAGTTATGAAGTGCCCATGTGCACATGCAGAAGGACACAGATAGTCGCTATGATGTGTTTTATTGGCCAGACTCTGCTCCTTTGACCCTTTTAATCCCAAAAAAGTGGCACTGTGTGAGAAGCTGGATACTCTGTCCTGCTCTGAAGCTTGCATGTACATTCAAGAACTCATTTTTAGCACAGCTGAATAATTTGCCTTTTTTATGGCACTCAGCTCTCATTCATTAAGTCATTTGTTTCTGTGTTAAGGCTGGCACCAGGCATTAGTGATAAAAGCAATCTGAAGGTGAGGAATCAAAGAAACATAGGTGCGTGTAGCTAAAGCAGCAACTTGTTCTCTGAAAAAATGATGTGACTTGGTAATAGCAGATTTAGCATGTCTACTCCGTAAAACAAAGTGACTCCTGGGGTGAAAAGTCCTCTGATGGAAATTAATGTTTGCTCTTGAGGGCTCTTTGGTTTTCATTGTGGGGCCAAGCTGCTCGTTGAAGTATCCAGGATGGCTGAGCACCTTGTGAGTGCATTCCTGCTCCTGGGGGAAGGAGAGGGAGAAGGAAACAGGAGCCTGCTTAATAGGAATGTTTACTTCATTTTCTCAGTAAGACTTTCCTGTGGAAGGAAGGGTTGGAGGTTGAGCTATTCAGACCTTGACAGGTTATATATCCCCTCAGCTCCCATTTAATTAACGGAAAAGAACTCTTAACAATATTTTGGTTTGAGAACCTTCACAAGGAGAGGTGTCAGAAGCCGAGCCTATTATCCACCTTATCTCCTCTCTAATCTTATGTCTCCTCTGCCCATCAAGCACAGATTCAGTGCCTCATCGTTCCCTTTGGTGCATCCTTCTGACCCGCAGCGTCTGCTTCCATCGTGATGTGGGTCAATCAGTCATGGATGGATTGCTGACTGCGCTGCAGGAGGTTAAAATGTTTCCCAGGGTTCAGTGGTGGGATGAGAGAGAGGAGGCAGGGGAAGTCTAAGGTAACATACATTAGTGCAGAATTTCACTCAAAGGGGTGTTTTAATTTAAATACTTCTATTAAGAGTTTAATAGAGTTGTAGCTTCTATCCCCACTGTGCTGACACGTAACTATTTTTCTCCCCCTGTCTCCTCACAGAGACACTGTTTACACTCATTTCTTTTCATGTCTTTTTCTTTGGATTAATAGAGGTATACTTGAGTTGCTGTATGTCTCTTGTAAGGGTTAAAATCATAGGTGGAAATACTTTTGCTTTCAAAAACAAGCATGTAGAAGAGTGATGCTTAAAAATTAAAGAAGTCTTTAAAGTCTTCAAGGACGACTCTGTGAGATGAAGCAGTATGCAAAGTTGTGTGAACCAAAAGGAATAGGATGAAAATAGTAAAGACAAAGGTAAAGAGTAAACATTCCTCATGCTTCCTTGAAAATAGAGTCAGTTATCTCTCATTGAAAATAAGCTTGAAATTAAATTGAGCTTTGCTGTAGAGGAGATAGCTGAGATGACAGGTACTGCAGAAAACACGACTTGGAGGTAACAGTGAGATAGTATGAAAATGTAGAGGAAAAATGTTGACAGGGACATATAAATTATAGGAAAGAAGTAGAAAAGACCTAGTAAAGCCTGTCAAAGTGTCACAGGAACACTTGTAGCATTACTGTAAGCAGGTTAAAAGAATTCTGCAAAATTATATTTCCTGATATGTTCATGTTTTCTCAAGACCAAATCTGAGATTCCTGTTGTGTTCAGAAAAAAAGAGTTTTTCATAGGCTCCCTGCAAATAGCAATGACTTTTGTGTCAAAGAAATAGTGATTGGATCCTTAGCTTCCCCTCCAGGCATGAACTGTCTGGAAGATGCCAAGCATTTGCTGGCAGTCTGCCTCAGATGGATAAGCACATTCCTAAACACTTGTACATTCAGTTACTCAAAGTTTATTCTAGCTGTTGGATAATCTCATACACAAACATGCTTATACATACACCCCTAAAATATCCTTAAAAAGCAGTTGTGTGTGAGAGACTAAGTTCGGTCCTGTTCCTGTAACCATTCCGAAGCAAGCATGGAATTCAGCTTCTAAGTGTCTTCCCTAGTGTATCTGGCCAAATTCTGAACAATTTTAAGGAATAACGTGCCAACATGGGGCATTTAAAGTCATTTGCTTTGTGTCTCTGTAATGTTTAAGTATGATCAGGTAGATTATAGAAAGGAGTTTGTCAGTCTTTTGCCTTGTTTGACACATGTTGTCAAATATATATCCTTAAAGAGAATATGTTTATGATATGTTGGGTTAGTATTCATACTACTAAACCATGCTGAGAAATAGGAATTACAGGCCAAAGTCCTCTTCTGCCACCAGGAGGGAAATGAGAGTTGCTCATTTTGAAGCAGAGCAATAGTGGGGCAAATGGTGACATGGGCTTTGGTCTTTTAAGCAGACTTAACATAGAGCCTATGAAGAAGGAGCTGTGCATGCAGTTGTGAAGAAAATATAGAATATTTTTAAAGATCTACAAGTGATGTTGAAAGACCAGGTTTCCTGCAGGTAGCCTGTGGTTGTTGGCACTGCCTACTGTTCTTCCACCTAAAACTTGCCTCTTTTTTCTTTATTTTTTTCCTTTTTGTAGCTCCCTGTATTATTTGTTACCTCTTTACTCATATTTTCTTTCTGACAATAGTATTTTGACTTATAAAGAGTTACATGTGTATCATGTGAGTGGCCATGTGCATGTGAACAAAAATACCAATAACTCTTGAAGCCCCTGTGCAAAGCCAAGCCCATGCAGTTAGCACTGTAGCTCAGCTCCAGCTGGCTAAAATGTCTGTATTTATGTGAATTCATACTGCTTGTTAGAGTTCCTATTTCCCAGCTTTATGTTGCATCTTTAATTAGTCCTGGCTCTCTTCAATTCATAAATTAAAGACTGTCCTTTCTTCTGTCGACAGGAGCACCAGTTACAAATTTCAGTGGCTCAATCCTGTTTCACTGTAAATCAAGTTTAGGCAAATAGATTTTCAATTACTGACTGACCAAATCAGCTTATTTTGCTTCACTGTATTGTTTCACACACTGGCAACATCATTAAATTGGAATTAGCTGGTATCCTTGAAACTCCTACTGCTTAAAAATTTGTAAATGTGACTTTCCTGTGGTATATTTTAATGCAGCCTGTGCATTATATAAATACCAGAATAGTGGTTTTAATTCTTTATTCTTGGTAGATGTGTTAATTTGCTGTCTCTTTTCTATATGGAGCACCATGCCATGTTTGCCTTACCTTTCAGTATGACTGTGGTTTTTCAAAGTGGCCAAAGGGTAAGATCTTGTGCTCTCCACCAGGTTTTCAGTGATGTCCATGGCATTCCATGTATGATAAGGGTATGTCTCACTCCTTTCACATAATCAGACCCAGAGTTCACCCTTGGAAAATACTCTGGGCACTGTAAGAGCATTTCCCTCTTCTGGAGGACGGATCAGAGGCTGCCTTTGAAGGTGATATATGAGGAGCTCTGTAGGTCCCCTATAGAATGGTGCAGTCTGGTATCTTGTGTGCTGTGATCCATGGTTGGAGAAAGCAGCATCTCTTCCTCAATCTAAACTGCTGCATAAATTAACGAGAATTTTAGGGGTTTAAAATCTATCTCTGCAGTGGGTGTATATATATATATATATATNAATTGAGTTCATGATGTCCTCAGGTATTTGGAGTTCATTTTATATTTACAGATTCTTGCATTTTATATGCAAATGACTCATTATACTTTAGAAAATGAATATATTTATTGGCTTAATTTCTTACCTTATTTAAATCTTAGGTACTGTCACCTGCCATTCAATCTACATGCCAGTTACAACAAAACAACAAATATTATGAAGAGGTGAAGCATTAAATTTCTCCTAATCACAAGACAGATATGACAGGTCTCAGTTTATGCACACAGACATTGCTGAGTGTGCTGAAAATATGGAGATATTTTGCTCCCTTTACAAAACTCATTAGAATAAAACCTTTGGGTTTAAATCTCTAATCTGTAAAATGTTTTTTTCCCGTATCATGGAAAACATACACAGGGATCTATAAATTTTCTGGTGAGACTGTGAACTAAACTTGAGGGTTTTTTACAGATAAAGCAAAATGTAAATGAAGTACTGAATATATGGAAAGTTGGAGATGGGATTGTTGGTTTTGGTTTGGGGTTTTTTAAGTGGATGCTTTGCTGTGGGCTTTTAGAATTTTGTGTCTGAAGTAGGATGTCTTTTGAGGAGAAATAAATTCCTTCATGCCTTTATTTGAAAGAAAATGAAATACTGTATCCTTGTGTCTTTCCTGGGGTATCCAGTGGGTAGCCTGTCAGTTCCATTACTGCAAGAAGGCTTATCCCAGCAGTCATTAGCTATCCCTCCTGCTTCACTGAAGAATTCTGTTTAAAACTGGTTGAATTCAGCATCTTCTCTATGAGAAAACCGTATTTTTAAGTGTTAGTCCAGTGTTTAGAGCTTAAACCTCTAGATTCAGTTTACCATACTGGTTTGAGACAGGGCAGATAAATATTCTATTCCAAAGCATTGGTTACTATGGCATAAATTACTGCAGCCTTTGTAGGAATTTTGTGAAACATAATGACTTTTAATGTTTTCAAATTAGTTTGCTTTCTTCTAATGCAAGTGATGTACAATTTTCTAGTGTGATAAAAGTATTATTGTGATGGGTTCTTTACTCCACTGGAGGCTTGCAAAGAGATGCTTGTGGTGTTAGGCCTCACTGCAATCTTCTCTTCAAGGCATTTGCATCTCTAAATGTTTCTTGAGACTGGCAAAACCCAACATGAGTTAACATTTAAGCTTCATACATGCATGTATAGATTTCTAAGCACATACATAAAACATAGCTTCTGACTCAAACATTCTCAGTTTTTTGTGAAAGTGATTCTAGGTTTGAGTTCTTTCTGCATTTTTTTTTTTCTGGAACAACTTACTTATATCACTGAAAATATGAGAAGTTAAAATGACCTTGAGTAGGAAAAAACGTAATGTTTTCTTAGTTAAATATGCATTTGAGCAAGTTTATTTCAAAAACTCCTCCATATGAAAATAATGTCTACCTAGATTAATAGTTTTATTATTAATGGCTTTGGACTATATTATATCATTTAATTGGTGTTTATAAATAGCTTCCTTCCCTGTGGTTATGAAATATAACATTTACCAAACTTCTTCTTTGATGGAATTTACATATGGCACATCATGATGATTAAAAGCCAGCCGTCTTTTCACAGCATGGCAAGAAATAGGATTTGATTTATCTTCGTTGCTCGCCTACCACTTGCTGTGACTGTACTTTTGAAATTTTAATATTCTCATTTCTCAAAAGGAGCTTGTTATGTAAAGTATTATGTAAATATCTTTTATGCTTTGTTTTTTCCTTTCTATGTAAAAAAGTAGAAATTTTAATGTGATGAGCAAACAAAGCATGAAGGTGGGAATGAAAAGTCTCAGCCAAAGAGACGTCGTGTCAAAAGAGGCAGATTTATTTATACTTTGAAATCTGCAATAATTTAAGTACAGTGTAATGTGAACAGTGTGTTTTGAATCCCTTTCATGTGAACTGTTGGTCCATAATCAGTGGAAATGTGTCACTTCCAGATTCCCAGTCCTTTTATAGGGATAAAAGGAGGTACAGGTACAGCGTGGTTTTTCAACATAAACAAGAGAGCACAAACCTGTTGTGTGTGGGCAGACAGATCCCTTTTCCTGCCCTCCTTCCCCATGCTCCCCTCTCACAAAGGACTCCCCAGCAGCAAATAAACAAGGTCCAGAGCTCAGGCTGGTCAGGCAGTGATGGGATAGTCTTTATGGGGTGGAGATGCAGCAGCTCCATCTGCATCTGCTACAGCAAAGCACATTTCAAAGAGCAGGAATTGTGTATTCCTGTTGCACCTGCTCAGATTTTAACACTCTCCCTTTTAATGCTGGCCTTCCCAACACGAGAGATTTGATCAAGGTGTTCTTCAAAATTCAGTGCCATGCTGGGAAAGTCTAGTATAAACCTGTTGTCTGTCACCTCCTAATTCCTTTTAAGCAATTAAGCACCTGCTGGTTTTCTGAGGTCACACCAGGATTCTTACTTTGATTTTTCCCCATATTTTAGCTCAGTTCTTTTTTTCTGTTGTTCGGTTCAGCAAGGGAGCTGAAACGACTCCTCCTTTCCCCTTCTTGTGAGGCAGCTTGTGCCTACTAAACATCTGTTCCTTAGAAAAATTAAAATAAGGATAAATTAAATGTACTCAATGCTGTGGTTTAGAAAACTGAACGCAGAGCTATGTATCCAATTCAAATAGAATATTGTCTAAAACTGCACACAAAAGAGAGCATTAACCAACGCCTGTACGAAAGGTTTGAAACAGGAGGTGCACAGTGGGTGGTTCATATCAAATGCAACCCACAGGTAGACTGGGATTATTCTTGATTTTTTATTTTTTAATTTCAGTTGGGTGGTTTGTTTTCTGAGGGGTTTTTTTTTTGTTTGTTTGATTTTGGTTTTTTTTTAGAGAACCTCCTAAAAAACTTTCAAGGCTTTTAATGTGCCGAGGAAGAAGGAATAAGTACACCAAGGGCAAATGAGATATATGTATTTATAACTCTGAGAGTTTGAACTGGTGAATGTGAAGAAATACTGCCCTCTGTACAAAACACTCCTACTCTGATACACCATTAGAAAATAAGAGGAAGCAATCATTTCCCTCTCCTAATTTTTAGTAGAATATTTCATATACTTGTCAGTTTTCTTTGCCAGTTTTTAGAAATTAGGATGTCAGAATGAGTAATTATCAGTTCTAAAAATAACAGATAAAATCATCCCAGAAGTGGAGCCCTGCTGGGGCTGTAAAGCTGGTTAAGATGGGGTTTGTCTTGGAATGCTCTCAGGCCCTGCCCCATGAGTTGTTGTACATCCTTAAATCCTTTTGGATCTGAATGGTAAAAAGGATTAAATGTTCTGCAAGGCAGAGTAAATTACTTCCTGTCTCAGGAAGAATAAACATATAAAACTAGTGAAAAATGTGTTTTTCTTGCTCTGTGCATTGTTATAAATGCTATTTGTTGTGATAAACAATATATACAAATAGATTGTAACCACATTACCTCGACTGAAACTTGTTTGCTAGCTATAGAAGAAAAAAAAAATGAGGATTAGGTAGGACTCCTTGGGATTTAGTTTATAAACTGTAAACTGTAGCAAATCTCCATTTAAATAATTCTTGAAGAAAGCATGACACTCAAGAATTTCAAATTCAGAAGTTTCTCACTTGCTAGCTGGGTCTGCAGTAGTAAACTCACCCTGTTTCCAAAAAAATAAAAATGTTATGCAACAGGCTGCTCTGTCTTGAATACAAAAGGCTTCCAATCTCCAACATGGCGATTTAAGACACTTTGGGTATTTTTTTTGTCTATCTTTTCAACAATTACACAGTGGTATAGAAGACTGTAATTAAGCAAGAACATATGAGCTGAACTATTCACTAATTCAGCTAGTAAATAGATTGTCATTTATTGTTTTCAACACACTTTCAAATCACAGTGAAGAATTCCAAGGTGTTGGTTGTGTAATGGTAAATTATAAGATAGGTGTCATTTAAATAATTTTCTGTGTCTGAAGGATATGCTATAATGGAAATAAAACAATATAAATAACCTATGGTTGATCTTTTGTGGCCTTTAAAGAGTACTGTAACAAATTTTAAAAGTCTTTATTTTGTCTCTGTTGTAGTTTTATAAGATGACTGTTAGGATGCTGAACTGGAAAACATTCAATTTCTGTGCAGGTATTTCAAAAGTTGTTGTATGATCCTACCATTTAAGCAGGGATAAATATCTTTTTATTCCAATCATACATTCATTTTTTGTCGAAACATAAAAATGAGCTTATCTTTGTCTTGCAGAACAGAATAATTTGTATTTACCATTACTGAGGAATGCTGTAATTATGCTTGTGCAGATTAAGACACTGATGAAAAATGAAGAGGCCTTTCCATTTCACATGCCAGGTAGGGCACAGACTGCACAACCATGCTCACGGTGTTCCACTCCTGATCTCAGACATGCCCTGTTCCAACAGAGGGTTTCTTCTTTCCACAGAAGGAAAAATAGGTGCTGCAGCATGTCTGATAATTATTTGTACATGGGAAACAATGCAGTGTGTATGTGGTCTCACAGTGGCAGGAATAGGAACAAACAGATGGCTTTAGTTTACCCCTGCAGTGGCTACCCCACGAGCAGAAGTGAGTTATATTTTGCATTGTTTTCATAAATCTGTTTCACTGCACTTACTCAGGATGTGAGTGGGCTTGGAATAGCAGTTGCAAAAAGTGTATAAACAAAGCTAAAAAGCAAAAAAACAACCAACAAAGAACAACCCCCCAGACCTATTATTTCTAATTTTGGATTGTTAAATGGATATAAAGATGTGGACAGTGTTTCTCAGAACATCTGTACAGTGCTATTAAAAGAAGAATATTGCCTGGCTTAGTCATGGTATGGTTTCATGGTAGCCATCAGCTATGCTGACACTTGAATGTATCCCTTGGGTGTGACAAAGTGTTTTTTTATATTTCATTGCTTCGCTTTGGGATTGACGCATCGAGTGTTCTGACCTTACAGACACTTGGTTCAAACTGAGGTGTTCAGCTAAAATGAAAATGGTTTATCCAATGGCTCAGCTTAAAGGCAAATGCATGCTGAAGAGAGCTCAGAATTGTTTAAAAGGTAGAGAGAGGAAGGAGGAAAAAGACTTATCCTGCTCTTGGAAGCGTGTGAGACACAGGTAGAGTGTCTAGCAGTTGATGTGTCTAAATCAAGATTATCTCTGGCAATTTGTTGTAAGAGTTTTGCATTGCAGTCTCAATAATCATATGTGTAAAATGGTGACACACGCACTTCCTACACCTTCTGCTGTGCTCTGATGGGACATTTGCCATCCCCTTTCTCTCTGGGGCCGTGACAGGTTCAGGCAGCAATGGAGGGAAGAGTGGGATGCAGTGAGTCACCAGCATTCTATGCCCTTTACTAGGACAAGTATATTCTAAGTGCTTTATTTCCCCCCTCTCTCTAGAGTTCATTTGAGGCTGATTTAACATTTTGCTGTATAACGTGCTGTACACCTTACCCCTTTTTCTGCTGGTTTAAATTCCTGCATTACATCCTAGATGATATGTTTTACAGGTATTGTATTGTTCATTTTTGTCTTATGATCCAGATCCCAAGTTTGTATCTGTTAGTGACCATTATTTGATTACCAAATATTTTTTTTCTGCAGTCCTGGGTGTTCTGTCTGTACTTTGAAAGCCTCTGCTCTCATTTCATGACTCCACCCCTCTATCTGCATTTTTATGCTAGATTCATAAATAGCTTGCTAGATGAGGACTAACAACTAGCTACTATTTTGCATTAATGCTAAAAATATTTCAAGATATTCAAAATATTTCAAAATATTTCAAGATAACACTGGGGCTTACACCACACCATTGTACAAAGCTAAACCAAATCAAGTGGGAATACCTAATAATTAGAGAGTTGCTGTCATAGTTTATTATGCTAAAATAATGCTCCAGGTGAGCCTAAAACAAGCCTAGACGAAAGCTGTTACGTCCCTGTCTTTAGGCCTTGCAGAGTCACCCAGCAGTGGGGACAACTTTACTGGGTCAGAGAGCTGCACACCAGCTTCGTGATTGGAAGCCAATGTTGCCATTGAGTACTACTATTTACATTATTTCATCAGGAAATTGCATAATTAGATTTCTTTCCTTCTCTCCCTTTCTATTTGTTGGCATTGCTTTTCTGTATTTGGAGCTCCAGATTGTATTAGGATTGTCCTCATCCTATTCTGAAAACACCAGATAGTAAGTCAACTTATGAATAAGTCTGTTGTCCCTTAAATATTTTGGGGGTTGGTTTGGTTTTGTTTTACTTGAAATTGGTAGATTACCAGCTAAATCAAGGTAGTAATATCTTGAAAAGGTAGTCCCTTCATGCAGCCTCAAAGAAATAATAACTGGAGTTAGCCTTCCCAGGTGTTTTCAGTTGCCTCAAGCTGACTGTCAATTAGGCTACAGCCCTTCTCCTTTCCCCATCAAACAGGCCAAAAACTCCCTCTGTGGAAATTCTTAACATGCTTGTCAAAAAAATACCCAGACAAAAATCCTAACCCCAGCTTTCACTAACACAGAGTTTAAACTGCCTAATTATATCATACACCTTTTCAGGACATGTAGTTCAACAAAACTCAACACAAGGAAGAAATCAAATGGCAAAAGTGAAAGGTCCTTACAACTTTAATCCTGTGCCTCTTGAAGTTAACAGGAAACACCTGTGAGCAATCCAGACTCATCTGTGTGAGGCGTTCCAGGGGGGAATTACAACAGCTTGGCAAAGCAGGATGTGATAGGAAACACCTGAGAGGGTGGAGCCCCAGTGCTTTGCTCACTATAAAAAGGTGTGTGCCCCAGGAGTCGTTCATTAGCTCCTTTTCAGAGCTGTGTGTTGGGCCAAGGGCTGAGCTTGCTGTCGTCTTAAGAGCTTTCTAACAATTAATATGTGTGTCCTGGAGGTTTAATGCCTGGTAAGTGAAATTATAGATTTATATGGATTATTTGATTATGGGTATGGAAGATGTAGAATGGGAAAAATACTTGGAAAATATCTTTTCTGTGGAGTGGGCTGGAAATGGAAGATGACTGAGGGAGGAGCTGTAACACAGAGGAGTATTAAAAGGGAGGAATATTAAAATAGTGACTCCTGAAGAAAAAGCAATAATGTTAGAATTAAACTTTATGGTTTACTTTAGATGCTGAATGATTTCTTGGTTATTTAGGAAATTGGTAAATTAGGAAAAAACAAAAGATTTTGTTTTTAGATTAAAATAAAACTGTTACAACTTGTTGCTCTGGAGTATTGTGGATGATCAAAATCTGGCTGTATTGGAAAAAATATAAACCAGATAGATAATGGAAAAAACCAAAAAAACAGCTCACCAGGGGTTTCTTGACAGAAAAAACTGTCCTTAGATCTGGGGAATCCTTAGACCTCAGACTGTGTGAAAGCTCTGAAAAGCTATGCTGTTCTTACAGTCCTCCTTTCTGTACCTGCTTGTTACTTGTTGGTATCAAAGACTGGCAGCTCCTTGTTTCCCTGGGGAAAAACTGAGATGCAGCCAGCTATTCTGAAAGGGGCCTGGGTATCTGTCCATCAAGGAGAGGGAAATGTAGACATTAAGATTCCCTCTCTTTATTTTTTAACCTTTATTTATCCTCTCTTCCAAGATTTATTCTTTATTCCTTAGCCCCTAGTTCCTCTCCATGAGAGGAGATGTTCACCTATAGTCTTGTCTCTTGTTTCAGCTTTCTGAGTGCCCTTCCTTTTTGCCTGTCTGTGTCCAAATATTAACTCGATACTGTATAAATGAGAGCTATATCATTGTAAATAACCTAATGAAAATTAGCTATGGTTTCTTTGAAAGAAACTATGGACCCCTTACTTCAGGGGGAAAAAAAAAAAGGCTGTAAAACATTTGTGAAGTAGGCCAGCATATCCCCAAAACCAAGAAGTCTTTCATCAAGACTTCCAGAGTATTTTCACTGGGGCTGAGATCTGTACGAGCAGATTTTCAATCTTTGGCACCTGTTGCAAGATTTATGAAGTAGGTTTCCATTTCATTTTAGAAACGACTGCCAAAGGTAAGGCTTGGGTAGAAACATCTTTTTTTTCTGAAGTAAGCTGGGACACATCAATGCGTGTGGGTGAAGCAATTTATACTATTAAACTTTCATGCAGCAGCATTGAAAGCAGAAGTATTTTGAGGCACACATTTTGTTTTTTATTCTGCCATGGGCCTCCTTCTTTTGGTAATTAGCTGAATCGATCTACTGCAATCAATGAACTTGTTAAAGAATAATTATCCACATCTGTGTTAATGTACTTTGAGTTGCTTGTGTGTTCGTTATAGGTGCCACAGTATTGATGTTCCTACTATATTAAACACAGGAAAACTCAAAGCATGAACTAGCCTTTATGAAAAGACTGTTTTAACCATACTGGGCTGGGATTTTGCTGACATCAGGAAAGCAGAAAAATCCTCCAATACAGTGATAAAGTAACATGGCATCATTACTGTATATTTTGGTGCTGTTATTGTTTAGACAATTATTATTAGAGAATTACATTATGTACTGTAGGAGTTAACTTGTCAATTGCACGTACAGCATATTACTTTTGCTTGTTACTTATACCAAAAATAAAGAAAGAAGGAGCGGTAAATGTCAAGTTAGGAATTATTTTTGCAAATAATTTGGTTTATATTTGGAGATGTATGCAGAGATTTTGCGTGTTCAGCTTAGGCACAAAGCTACTCTTCTTAACCCACTTCTACAGATGATGTATGTGAGCTATCAAATGATTGGCTCTAAGTGAAAATACTAATCCATCAAATAAAAGGCCTAATTTTCTAAACAATAAACTTCTTTTTTTCTCCTCTTGCTGGCTGTCATTCACAGCATGCACAGATAGGCACGGCTGCCTGTGCTGACAAGGTCTGCTTGCAGAGCCTGTGTGGAAAAAGTGAGAGGAAGGGCTCTGCTACCTGTATGGTTTTGCAAAGTGGTTCTTCAGCCTTTGGACTCCATGGAAAGCTTGTAACAAACTGTGTGTTGAAATGTCACAGCTGTTGAAAAGTTTGTATCAGGCTTGACAAGTAACTTAGAGTCTTTTGTTTGTGAAAGGAGGTGTTAATTAAAACTGCTGTTTTAAGGTATATGTAAATAGAGGAAAGCACCTTTTCAAAATCAAGAATATGAACCAATCTTGCAGTTTATACTTGGCTGCCAATCTTCCAAGTTTGAACACGGAGTTGGAGCTGAGTAGAAATTGCTTGTGTTACCCTGTGATATTTCTGTTTCCAGTTTCAGAGATCTTGGAGCTTGCAGAGTCTGTTCTCTCATGCTAAGTGGGGCAGGCTGTCAGGCCATTAAAAGCAATTGCTTTGTGTAGCTGGGCTTTTATTACTATTATTTATTTATTTGTTTTATTTTGTGCTCCCATTTTTCAAAGATAGAGCTCTAAGAGGTCCTCATGATGTACTGGGCAAAGTCACTGGAGGTGCTAACTTGATAATGTTGGTTATGATAGTTCAGCATAGTCTTTAATGATGGGGTTAGTGTGTTTTCTTGTCTTTTTCTTGTAGCTCACACTTAGATTTAAATGACTTTTTTTTTTTTTAATAAGTCATGTCTCTTGACAAAGATGGCTCTGAGTAATGGCCATGATATCCTTTTTAAAGCAGGGGGAAGGGGGGCATGTGCATTATTTGGGATCAAGGTATCTGCCACCTGCTGGCTTATGCTATCCCCAGAACTCTTCATGGAGATCCAATACTAGATCCAAAAAAGGATGGGTCTTGGTGAGCAGCATTGTTTACCAATGCAACTGAAATTTGGCTGAAATAGGTTGTTTTTTTTTTCCAACCTGACAAGACAGGAAAATTTTGGGCTTGAAGCTTGAGCCCCTGCTTCTGTTTGTATATGCCTCCTCATTGTCTGGTGCCCCAGAGCTCTCTCACTGTTCTCTGCTTGGCAGCTGAGTTTCTGACTGGCTCAGTTTTGCCTCATTTCTGCAGCCTCTGCCTCCAGATTTTCCTGGCCTGATTGCCACCTTACATATCTCAGTATAAATTCACCTGTGAACACGTAATCTCAACTTCTGTACATCCCTTCCTGTTCTCTTCTCTCTCCTCTCTACTTGTGACTGCAGCAATTTTGAACAAAACTCAAAATGATAAATTCCATGAAGGGATTTCTGATGTGTGTTAAGTTTCCACCATTTCCTAATCACAGCAGACTATAAAAAAAAAAGACTTTTTGTGTCATCATCTGTGCAAACATGTAGTTACTGCTTGTCCTTTCTGTGCTTGCTCCCTTAGCTGTCCTTGGTTCTGAATTCCCTGGGTTTATTTGTGACCATAAATTTATTTATTTATTTATTATGCTCTTTGCTGCTTTTACAACACATCCTGGGCCCTTCGTGAAGGGTTTGTACATCTGTTGGCACAATCAGGATATAGACCTGATCAGAACTGTGTGCACTTGCAGAACGAATTCTGGTAGGCAAATTTTTTTTAGGCCATTATTGAGTGAAAAAGTAAGTCAATTGTTTTAGTTTCCCTCCATGTATTTTCAGCTTCTGTAGTCTTTAAGTGTATAAAGGAAAA
>VWZT01002693.1:19176-55092 GCA_013397055.1 Pachycephala philippinensis
GTACTGTACACAGAAGAGCATTTTAATAAAGCCAATCTCAGCTGGCTTGCATGGTGGGTGGTGAAAAAAAAAAAAAAACAAACCAAAAAACAAACAGCCAAACAACAGAAAACACAAAAACCCACAAACATTTAACTTGCTTGTTATGTTGAAGAATTTCAAGGCATATTAAAACAGAACTTAGCATTTATTTTTGTTAGGCAGCAAAAAACTTTATAGTGTATGCATATATAGTGTATAGTATTAAATGTTAAAAAAGTACATTTTCAATAATTTTAATTTTTTTTTTTTAATAATAAAGCAAGGCCTAGTCTCGTTGAGATGTTACTAACGGCTTGACCAATTGTTCTTATCAGTTCAGTAAATATTTTTTACTCTCTGACTATCTCAAGGTATTTGCTACACTTCAGTGCCCAGCATCATAATAGTGCAGCTCCAGATATGACTGATAGGAGCTGAAAATTGGTTTCAATGAGTTTCATCAATTTAAGGATACTGGTGTTATGTCTGACAACACAGGAACATAAATTGACAGCTATCATTTCAGCTATAGCCCATTCAGCTGCTAAACACCAAAATGCTGCAGAGAGTTAGCTACTTTTGGTTTGTTTTTTTTTTAACTGGCTTTGCTTACAGCTTTGAGTATCATGAAAGTGGAATACATTTCTCCAACTCTAATTTAGCAGAACAACAGCATAAAACAAGTCTCTGTTAGACTGGCAATTAAAGTTACCAGCTAAAATCATTATGTGGAAAGGCAGCAGACCTATGCAGTTCCAAGTAGTAAGTCTCATATGTGCTTAAAACGTTAGGAGTCTTTTTGGTTTTGGGGGTTTTTTTGGGGTCTTTCTTCATTTGGTTGTTTTTTTTGGGGGTTTTTTGTGCTTTTTTTTAGGGAGGGGGGATTGTTTAGTTTTTGTTTGGTTTTGGGTTTTTTTTGTTGGTTTTTTGTTGTTGTTGTTTTCGTGTGGTTTTTTTTTTTTTTTTTAAGGCGAGCCTGTTAGTTGTGTCACTGAGTTTAGGATTACATTACTCACTGTGTTCTTCACAAGATTTTCCCCCAAGCCTGTAAATGAAGGGTAATTTGTTGCCTGTGGAATTGTCCGGTGTTGCTTGTAACCAAAGAGAACTTCTAAGGCTTAAAAGTGGTGGTGGCTGGGTAAAGAGGAAAAATCAAACTGTGACATGATGTAATATGTGGTTCTTGTCCAATGTTATCCCATAAGAATCATGAATATTGAGGATGGCTCTGTTACCCCTATGTTTGGTGTTTCTACTTCTATTTCGCTAATTTCTTGTAAGACCTTGAAAGAGATGTGGCACATTCTGCTGACAGAACTTTACTTTGTAATAAAGTCAATATAAAATACATAAGGTTATTTGTATTTCAAAAAATATAACATGTAGAGCTTTTGTCTATTCCTATGTGTTTGGTGGTTTTTTGGTTTTTTTTTTAATTTTTGTTTTGTTTTTCATTTGCTGTTACTTTTTCACCTGGAATGTCAGAACAGAGACCACTTGACTCTCATTTTCTTATTCTGTGCTAAGGCTTTGTCTGTAATGAATGGGTAGATCTACAGAGCTTTACAGAATATACTTACTATTGAATATAAATATGAATATTGCATTGTAGATATGTCCAGAATGCAGATGACACTTAATGCAATGAGCATAGATCATGCTGATATAGTCCCTCATATTTTATTAAAATCTTAGACAAATGGACTTAATGAGTACTTCTTTTAAAATTATCAAAGTGTGCACTATTAAAACCAAGTAGTTCTTCTAGAGAGAGCTCAGTACTAAATTGGCTTTCATCAAAACTGTGCAAAAAGAAAAATCAATTATAGCAATCATATTATCTTTCAAGTATGTCCAATAAAGTCACTTAATGGATATAATTTATTCTTTATGGAATTATTCTTTAAATGTACTGGAATGCACTTAAACACAGGAACCACTAAGGCAATTAAGATTTCACTTTGGATGAAATTCTCAGTTTATGAATGCATAAACAGCCTAAACTGAATTTAAGACTTCTACCAAAGAAAGTTGTTTTCAGAACAAAAAAAAATCCACACAATCTGTAGCTACCACTTCCTTTGCTTTATTAAATATCCTTAATTATTATATATTGCCTGAGGTAATAGATTTTGACAATTTTTCCCACTTGCACTCTTCTCAGTCTCCCTAACCTTTTCCTGAAATGACGCAGTAGACTTGTGTATTTATCAAAGTATGTCAGCCAGTAAATTACTTAAACCTTTTGCAGTTGTTTCTCCTTGCTCTACCCCACACCTCTTTTTCCAGGTAAATTGGGAGTAAAGTGAAATTAGGTACCCTCTTGTATCAATCCTGTTTGTATTGGAAGCTAGGAAGTAGATGAGAACCGTACCTACTCTCTGCTTTTTTTTTGGGAAGGTGATCAGACTGATTCTTTGCTTACCACACTTGAAATATTTTCTAGACAGAAAAACAGTTGCATTAGGAAGCACTCAAAATTAAGATGTAACATGAAGTGATTGCTCTTGAAAGGTGAGATTCTGTTGTGTGAGCAATAAGGTTGTATAGTGGAAACACTGAAAGCAAATTGCAGGGTAGGGAAAATAGAGAAATAGTAGGGAAGGAGGTGGGAGATGAGAAAAACTCATCAGGCTGTAAGCAGGAGTACAATGATGCAATGTCCCCTTTAATTTCCTGTTTTTATGTTCGTGCTTACAAACATATATATTTATAATTATAAACAGGTTATAATACTTGTTTGCAAGCAGTGAAAATTAATGAAAGCCTTGCTTTTTATTACTGTTTTATGCTCTGTTGACAATGTATGCATCTTCTTTTCCCTCATGCAAAACGTAAAATGGCAAACACACGTAGCAGAAATGTATTAGTTTAACTTTTTCATTCTGCTGCGATATATCATTGCTTCTGCTTGATTCCTGGGAGCTCTGCAGTTCACACAGAGGCCTTGATACCTGTTTATGCACAGAAGTTTGCCTGGAGATTTACAAATCAAGATAGGCACTGACATTTCCAGCCTTAGAAAATTGCTGCTCTATGTCCATGTGAATAAATTTTGACCTACTTTCTAAGAACAAACTTAGTCCAATGAAGCAAGGTTTTTATTCATGAATACACTTCATAACCGTTCAAGAAATACGCCTGGGCTATTTGGTTGTTATTTCAGCTTTCTTATCCTCGTGTAGTTCTATAATGTGCTGCTGACTGCACGAATTGTGAATCCCAAGGGGCAGGGGAGAAAAAATTCCAGTAAACAAATGTGGGTTGTTTGGGTTTTTTTTACTTATATCAAAGTATTTTTTTTTAATTATTATTTTCTCTAAACATGCTCTGCAACATAGATTACTTGTCGAATAAATTTATATTACCTTTCTAGACTGCAAAGGAAGAACATATAGCAACAAAAAAATCATTGAAGAGAAGTTGGTTATCTGTCCCGTAGTTAGCTTTTGCTTCATAGTAGAGTATTAATAACACATTATCCTAGTATTAAATATAATTATAAGAATTTAAAAATGAAGGCCAAATAGTCCCTATTGTAGCTTTTTGGGCGGTGGGATTTTTTGTTTTATTTCGTTTCCTTTTTTTTGTTTGGGGTTTTTTTTGTTTGTTTCAGGATTTTTTTTGTTTTTTCGATTGGTTGGTTGGTTGGTTTGTTTTGGTAGGGGTTTTTGTTTGTGGGTTGCTGGTTTTTTTTTGTTGTTGTTTTTTTTTGTTGGTTGGTTGTTTTTAACTTTTAGGGGACTGTGGTTTGTATGGGCATTTCTGGAGAAAGCAAAGCAAAACATGTAAAAGATATCATTGGATAAAGTAGAATTGTTCATCTGTTTCCCTAGGCTTAGTATTCCGTATAAGGCCTTCATTTTTAGTATCTGCAGTAAAATATACAATTAAACTGGAAGATGTTTACTGTGTCTCACATCGTGTACAGATGGCATCTTTACCCCTGTCTGGATGCCTTGTCCTTTCAAGGATATCCCTCTAGGTATGGTGCCTTCATAGAAACCAATTCATTTTTGGAAAGAGGTGGTCTTTAAAATTTAATTTTAATCAAAATGAACTGGATCTCTTGAGTATAAAATGTTTGCCAGAACCTAATTTTATTCATTTTTCATTCAATTTTTTTTTGTTTGTTTGTTTTGTAGCCAGGCCTGTTTGTAAAGGCCAAGTAAACAATTGCTAACTGTGCATGATATATAAGAGTTGGATAGAAATACCATTCCTGCCTTGGCTGTGGAGTGTTTTGGCCTTAATCTTCCCATGAATTCCAAATAGATGGACAGCTATTTCCCCACAGTAGAAAAGGAGCCTGGGGGAAGGTGAGGTCGAGTTACTTACAGTTCATTTCTGTGTCATGGTTTGTTTTTTGGTTTTTTTGGGTGTTTTTTTGTTTGTTTTTGTTTTGTTTTTTGGGTTTTTTTTTCATGTGTGGCCTAGCAATGTTGGTTTTGCTTTCTTTCTCTTTTATTATCCTGTGATGATGTGGTAATAAATCCTAATGGTTTGAGACTCTAATATCCTAAGACTACTCTCAACAGTTTTTAGAAGAACGTGGGTCTGTAAATTTGACTTCAGTTAAGTGAGGAAATAGGATACAACACGAGGAGCAGGTAACCTGTCTATTTAAGAGAAAAATATTTAGTAGTTAAAGCTCTTCCATCCATAGAAGAAATAAGTTTTATTAAGAGCTGTATTCTGGTCTGCCACTGGTCGAAGTGACAGAGAAGACCAGAACTTTGTGACTTTCTAAAAGGGATTAAATCTTACCTGGAATATTTTTGAGTTCGTGTCTGCACAAGGTGCAAAGACACAGTGGCAAAAAGGTTATGAGTATCAGGCTTCTGGGACTGTGAGAAGGTTTTGTGTCAACCAGTGATGAAATGCCAAACAAGAGAAATGTTTGTCAAGGAAGGATCAGCAGACCTACGATGTTTGGGTTTGGGGGAAGGATCTTGTACCTACCAAATGCATCACATGCCTGCTCACTCCAGTAGGAGACTGAGAACCATATGTGGAAGGAAATACTAAGCATGGAATTATGCAAGCCAGCAGTGTGAGGAAGTATGGTTGAATAAGTGGTGAAATAATTTTTTTTTTTAAAAAGCTTATTTTTTTTCGGTTTCTGCCACAAACTCTCCTCAGCAATTCAGTTTTATTCATTGAGCCATGTTTCCATTTCTGAAAATGTCACTGGTGAAGAAAATTAAGTTGCTCTCAGATACTTTGTTGATACTGAATACATCTGTAATAATCAGTGTACTCTCAGAAAAGGGTTTAGCGTGGAGCCTCTGTTTTCTGGAACAGTATTCTCTGACCTTGTCGAAGGTGCAGTTGCTGCTGATGTAGGAATAGACCCTGTACACAATATATTATTTTGCCTTTCTGAATAATTTAATTTTTCATTAAGTAGAATTTGTTAAATCAACTTAGGTTTTTATGTGAATGACAATAAAGTCCTGTTTGAAGAAAATTAGCCTCTTTATGCTGAAAGAAATTATGGTGCCAAAAGATGAAATAATAAATCCACAAACTCTACATGAATGCTTATGTTTGTGCATAACCACGGCACTGCAAAACTATTGAAAAATTGCTTTGGTGGAGAACAGATTTCTCCCACTATGACTTTATGCATGTTATAGGAATATAATTATTGAGAGGCAAAAAGGCAAAACCCCCCCCAGCCCAACCAAACAAACAGCACTAATAAATCTATTCAGTTTTTTTTCTTTTGGAACTGTTCTGCTGTCAGTTCTTAAAGAGAATGAGCTTCTGATTTAAAAGAAACTTAGCATCACAAGCTGTGGTCTGGTCAAGAACTCTTAATTTCCTTCATTGCTGGGATAAGTGAAAGACTTAACTGTGGGCTTGATCATTTTCTCTCCCTAGAGAATTAATACACTAAAAATAAATTGCCTATGCCAGGAAATACAGAAAATCAGAGATGGGCTTTAGTTAAACTCTTGTATGTGCACTTACTCCTTTGCTTCATGCTACTCTGAACTATCCCACAACCTTGGCATAGATATCTGCAGTTGGGACTGTTCTGTGTTTCACAAACTGAGATCATGTTATAGGGTTGTGGTGCTTTTTTGTTGTTATTGTTTATTTGGTTTGGTTTAGTGTTTGTTGGGTGGGGGGGAGGGGTTGTGTGGTTTGTTGGTTTTGGTTGTTTTGGTTTGTTTTGTTTTTTTTCTTTAACTGCATTATCACATTATAGGGTATGGCTTAGTTTTCTTGGTGTTTTTTTTTTTGTTTGTTTGTTTGTTTTTTCCTTTCTTTTTTTTATTCTTAGTCAAAATTTGCACCGGAAAGCCTTTTACATTATAAACCTTTACACATTTAGCGTTTGTAGCATATATGTAATGTGTGGGTGGTTTTGCATTTGACATATTCTATTGAAAAATTGTTTTGGAGGAGAAAATTCGGACAGAAAGACATGTCAAAGAAGGGCTGGAGTTTCAGGCCCTGTGCCTGCAGAACATGTCAGTACAGTAGGCATTTGTGTATTTATAATGTCTGTGTTTTCAGGATGAGTTATTTTAGTTGATTTTTTAACATGCTGATGCCAAAGTATTATTTTGACACTTGTGATGTTAGGCAGCAGAGGTGAGTTTTCTGTACATTTCAGCAAAGGCCAATGGTGCCTCTCTTCTCTTGCTATCCCCCTTCAGTCTTCCTGCACAGCAGTTCTGGGATCAGTACCTGACACATCCGAGAAGAAATTGGGATTAGGACCTGCTGCTGCTTCCCTTTCATGATGGCCTTGGAGTAACAATTAATTTATCCTATAAAAGTCTCTTCAGAGAACCGTAAACCAGCTCTGATTTTATACTCAGACTAAATCTGATCTGCTTAGGAAAGGAAAGAGCAGCACTCCTGGAAGGAGGGTGGAGGGAAAGATGAAATGTGGTTTATCTGCAGCTTTCCTGTTCCAACTGACAAAATGCAGAGGTGATGTAGGTGCATCTGGAGATAAAGTGCCCCTTCGCTGGCAGGATCCTGTTCACTGGTCTAACGAATTATTTTTGCTCTCTGGCAAAATGCAAAGACTCACATCAGTTACTCATTATGTTTTCCTGAACTTTTTATTTGTACTAAAGTCAGGATCTACTTCTGGGAGAAAATACATTTCAGGTTGTCTGTGTCACCCATCAGGTGTGTCTCTTCATTATTGGTCCATAGGATATCCTAAGTTGAATCCTCTTTCATCATTCCTGTTCAGCTTCTGCTTTTCTGCGTCCTCAATTAGCTTACTGTTAGTGAGTTCTGTAAACAAAATTTGAGACTGAAGCTCTTACCAATTTGGAATACTTATAAAATATAGGTACAGCAGAGGAAAAATGTTGATGTTTTTCCAAGGCTTCTAAAAATTACAGAAGTGAATGTTGGTGTTTTAAATCTTGGGCATGAGTTCTGTGATGGTGACCTGAGGGAATGCTATGGTGTTCTGGGTGTGTTTTAAGCTGTTACACTTAATGTAGTTTTCATTATTGCCAAACAAAAATGGTTATTTCTATCCTCCACAACAGAATGTCAGCTATAAAATAAAAAGAACCACTTCTAGGGAAAGCCTTCTATCCGCTACACTTTATCTACAGAAATTGAAAATATAGGGCCATAATAGGTAGTTTGGAAGAGACTGAAAATATGAAGAGTGATGCTGTATATACAGAACAAGTGGGAGGTTTGGGGTTTTGTCTTCCCTTGTTTGTGTAGTGCCAGTCTGTTTCAGTATCTTGGAAAAGTTTCCTTTGAGAGCCTGAAAACAGAAGCACA
This sequence comes from Pachycephala philippinensis, assembly GCA_013397055.1. Taxonomy (NCBI): domain Eukaryota; kingdom Metazoa; phylum Chordata; class Aves; order Passeriformes; genus Pachycephala; species Pachycephala philippinensis. The sequence continues at coordinate 26,974 of VWZT01002693.1, forward strand.
AAGTACCTTCTGTGTGACTTGTTAAAGTCCTGTGATTCTTACAGTGTCTTCCTGTGAGAAATGATAAGTGTGTTCAGAGGAGCTGAGGAAAGATGCATCTTTTAACAACCACAGAGCTCTTCAAATTAAAAAGAAAACACTGCAATAGGCTGCTGAAACAGAGTCCTAACTTTTTACTTCTGAAATGTAGATATATTCAAACACTGCCAGAGTGTGGACAGAAGTTACTGGAAGAAAGAACAAGCAGCTGTGTGCCTGCCTTCTGCTGTCTCTGAAAGTTTAGTTTGACTCACACGGAATACCTTGAAACACAGCTGGTTGAAGGAGGCATCTTTGTCTTGGCAAGCTGCTACCTATCAGTTGGTTATCAGTGAAACCCCTGCATTCTGCTGTAGGTAAACATGTTTCAGTAAAGTACCTGCTGCAGATGGGGGAGTCTGAGGCAAAGAACACAATTCTGTGAATATCCACGGCTGTTCATCTCCCAGGACGTGTAATGACAGCCTAATGGGAATATGAAGTACAAGGGAGTGAAATATTGCTTAGAAAGATGGTCTTTGCTGCAGACTGTACATAAACGAGTTTTTGACACCTTGTGGAGTTGTTTGTATTTTGATCAGTCTGTTTTGCCGTTATTTGAAAGGTTCTTTGGAGCTGAGAGTTTATCTAGAGATTTTTTTTACATTTTTTTTTCAGTCATGCTTTACCAGGCAATCTGGAGGGGGAGCACTATTTTTTCCCCAGACAGTTGTGAATCAGTAAATGTGACCTTACAGTAGGAAGAAATATTGTTAATGTTAGAACCTTCTGTAAAGTTTTTCAGTTGTTTGATACCTTTACTCTCAAATACAGTGGCCAAGTGGTGTATACACCATAAGGCTCTTAGCTTGATTCATCCTTCTGACTGGTTGTTTTAGGCTTTTGATAAGAGCAGTGTTTAAGCCCTTGGTAAATTGAAGCAGTTAATGTTTCTAGATGTGAGGGTTAGACGTTTGTATCAGGAAGGCAGATCTAAGAAAAGTAAACAGTGTAGAGTGAAGTTATTAATTTTTTGTATATGAAAAACTCAGACCATCTGAGAAAAATACTTCAACCTGCCCAGCCTCTAGATTTTCTTTCTTTCCATAGTAAGTATGAAAATGCAGATAACGAATTTTTCTTTATTTAGCCGTGTTTTCCAAAGAGGCCAGATGAGCTCAATCACTGGAAGACAGTGCTTGTAATTTCTGTCCAGATGTTGCCTGAAACCTGTGGAATTTTAAATGGTTCTTTGCTGGCTGAGACGCTTCCTTCCTTTGCTTGACATGATAGCAGCAAAGGTCAGATGATGAGCTGGCAGTAACCATCTCTTCACTTATCATATGGAAAAGCAAAATGCAGGTTTGTTTTTAATGAAGGCATGGTTGTCAATTCTGCCATGTCTCTTCTGTGCTTGTCCATCTAATTGCAAATTTGTTTTTACTTCAGACTGTTGTACAACACGTCTTTGGTCTGATGTTTTTACACAGTAAGAAAAGAAAGAAGATAATATCCTCTGGAGAGCTTGCCTGTGAGGAATTTTTTACTAAATTGTTTTTATTCCTGGTTTATCTTCATATACAAAACAAATTTTAAAAGATTGTCAATGGGATGTTTATTAAAAAATACAAATGGAAGTATCCAGATGATCAGTGAAAAATCAGTTAGCATTGCTCTTGCAAATATACATGAGAATGTAACAAATACCAGTTGCAGAGCATGGGGAAGAGTGATTCAGATTTGCTTTCTTATTCACTTAAATACAACTGATACATTCAGTTGGATAATGCAGAGGTAGGATTTATTTACTTATTTTTAACTTTTTTTTATTGATGACTATTCATTCCCTTTCTTTCTTAGAAAGCTTGAAAAATTACTATTGCTCACTTGCACTATTACCTAGGTCAGGTAGCCTGACTTTCTTAGTAATTTACTAGTGGAGTGTGTGTTAGCAGTATAACAATTTCAGCACAGGTTTTTTGGTGTCATAATGGGCATGGCTTGACTCAAGGCCACCTCAAGTACAGAAAATCAGTTGGGAACTGCCGACAGTGAAAGTTTTTGTTTGGTTGGTTTTGTTTTTTTTTAAAATATGAATCATTTCAGGAGCTTGTCGTTGGGCAGCAGTTGTAATGGATCTTCCTGGAGGAAATGGGGAGAATTTTCTTAGGTTGTAACTGGCATGAATAGTTAAAAACAGTAATTTAGCTCAAGTTAGAGAGGCTGTAAGAATTTAAGACATTTGACAGTTTTCTAAACATCCAAATGTATTTAATTGACTTTGTATTCATGTGTTTTGATACATATTAGTTGGAATGCTTTATAAGTTCATAGCTTGTTCTATTTAGCAATTAAATTGTGTTGAATGCATCATGAAAAAAAAATGACTGGACAAAAATAAAAAAAAATCTTGATATAAGTGAAGGTGAATTAGTTTCGTTAACAAGTTCCTTCTGGCCAATGTACTCATTTAATTTGGGGAAATGTCTCTTCCTTTGGTGATCACCAAGCCCTGGTTTCCATTTTTCCAGTGCTATGTACTTTAATAACTCCAACATGCAGGACATATGTTTTAAGCGAGGAGGTGGAAATTGGAAAGCTTTTCTCTAGCACCGTGGAGGAAAGACCAAACTAAAAATATGTGCACATTATTGCTGTGAAATCAAAGGCCATCTCTGCCTTATCAAGTGGCATTAGAGAAAGGGGGCAGTTGATTGGAAGAGCTGGTGCTGAGGACCTGCTTTGTGCCTTTTTGAAAGCTTTCATTGTGTGGACTGGAGCATCTGTCAGAGGGTGGAGAGCACTACAGGTGTTCATGGAGTATATCCAGTTTAGTTTCATTTTAAAGCAATCTATTTGTGCCTCTCAGGGCTGCTGATAGAGGTGAACCAAAGCATTCTGAGTGGGAATGATCAGATTTGTCCTAAGTGCTGTTCATATAAACTAACACAGTTGCATAGGGCTCACCCAGAGACAGGCACGCATGAAATTTGATTCTAATCAAATTCTGTGTTTAAATAACGAGCAACTTCTTGCAAACAGGTAAATATCTGAGCTTGAATTTCTGCCTGAAGGAAGCAGGTTGCTAGCCAGAGCATTTTCTCAGCCTTTCTAGACAAAAAATACCACTTCTAGGAGAATTGTACTTATCTTTAGTGCTCTCAGTGAGCAGTCAGCAGAGGAAGCTCAGAACAAAGGATGTAAGCCTGGCTTTGTCCAAGTCAGCTATGAACTCTTGTTGACTTGAGAGGCTTGTTCTGGGAGATGAGATCTGCCCTTTCCCCATCTGCTGTGGTTTCAAGTGCCAGAAAACTGTCCTGGTGGCTGACTGGCCCTATTTCAGATGTTCTAGGGGCTTTACTTTCACAGTCCTGATGGAATTAGGGAACCATTCCTCCTGTCTGCAAAAATCTAAGATGTATCCTTCCCCTTGCATTTCTAAACTTTAAATAATTTGAATTTACATGCCATTCTTTCTACCATTTTTCATTTTGAGTCTTGCCTTTCTTGTTTCTCTCCCCTCTTTCTCTCTCTCTCAGTTTAATATAATGAAATTTTTTTGCTGAGGGGAATGTGTGCTGTGGTTTCGGGCTTGTTTCTTTGGGTTTTTTTGTTTGGGCTTTTTTTGTGGTTTATTCTGGTTTTTTTTACCCCCGAATAAGTATCACATCTCAAAGGCAGTGTAACTAGATAAAGCCAAAGTGCTGCCCCTGCACTCTGTGTCAGTTTACACAGTGCAGGAATAGATGGTTAGAGGAAAGGAGAGGCTTTTGGCTTCTTTACCACTTCTATATTTTGCATCCAATTTTGGCTGGAGCAAGACTTGTGGAACTAGAGAATGTGTGGTATTAGAGAAGATTCTGCTCCCAGTTTCCCCATTCCAGGGGCAGAAACTGAGTTCAGGTAGGATTGTTCCAAGCAATGTTTGACACAGCAATCAGATGATGTAGGGGATATTCCTCGGGGCCTCAAGGTGATGGGAAATTGTTTTCTCTGACGAGGATCAGGCTTCTTTTTGAGAGGATAATCCTGGGAAAGTTTAAATTCTTCATTAGTGCATCAGCCATAAATATTTAGGAAGAATGGGTTTCCTTCCAATAACATCTTCAAACACAACAGTTTTTTTGTGAGGACAGTGTAAATTTTGTATCTCTGAATGAATACAGAATGCAGGCAGTTGTCAGCCTGAGCATGTTTCAGAGAAGCCGTGTATTCACATTTTGGTTCTGCAGACTGAAGGAGCCTGCAAAAAGTCAGTCTCACTGGGTGGTAATATTAAACAGTGGAGCCTACAAGCACACAGATCTCCAGGGACAACTTGAAATCCAGAGGGAATGCACCCATGTTAGCTGCATGACAGTGCCAGCAGGATCTCTGTCATGAGAAAACTGAAACTTGCCAGATGTTTGTATCTGAAACCCCTAAGACATCAGAATGATTATTGTGTCAGAGCAAAGGCCTTTGCAGTACATGAAATCTGCTTTTACCATACATACATAGAGGTATTTCAAGAAAGAGTAACTAATTCAAGCTGGGTAAAGTTGCATCTTCTCATTTCGTAGTGAGGAGGGCAGTGGAAATGGATGCCCTCTAGAAGTAGACTCCCAACTAAAAGATGACCTTCCATGTGTTCTGAAGTGTGTGCTGCTGTCGTGGTTTAAGATATTGTTGGTAATGTGGAGACTAAATGGAGACTGGTGCCAAGCACTTTGATTGCATGACTTTTACAAGTTAAAGGATTTTTTCCATGAAAAAGGTGATCTGGCAGAGAAGTTGTGCATGTCAGCATAAGGATTTCTGCCGTAACATGCTCAGCCTGATTGCTGCAGGGTCCCCTGGGCCATGTCCATTTGCATTTTCTCTTTCAGAGTCACTTTTGTTCTTTCTTGTGTACCCTGGGAATCTCTTAGATATCCCCAAGTTTAACTGAAGTTGTTCCCGCTGTGTGTTTCCAGGAGCACCTTCCAGAGTGTCTACTCAGATTTTCTCCCCAGGAACTTCTTCCCCTCTATCTCCTGCCCCTGTGGTGGCTGCTGTCACTCACCCATCTGAGTGCTGTGGTACCGTGATGGTCCTTTTTTGCTTTTGATACCTGACTCAAGACTGAGAATTGTGCTGGATTTAGCAGTGATGATGAGATGCCTCCATGCCCTGGCAGCAGCTGGCTCTTTCCTGGGGGTTCCTGCTGCAGGGGATCGTGGCGGCTGATCCGGTTTGAGAATCAGATTCATGATTCACATCCCCTTCTGCTGCCTGTTCACTTGTGACAGTCCTGCTCCTCCAAGTTTTCTGCAAGGCAGCTGTGAGCAAGAGCACTTTCAGTCATACCAGTGAAATTACTCAGGATCTGTACAAAAGTACAGTCCCGAGTGCATTATTGGGAAGAGGCAAGCTAATGGAAGATGAGAATGCCTCTCAGTGAGTACATTGTGCATTGAAAAAGAATGCTATTCAGTTTATTTCTTTTCATGTCTTTTAAACATCTGTGAAGGCATAATGCTACTAGCAGGTGGTGAAGAGCTATCAATAGCCAAAATTCAGTTCTTTAATCCCCTTTATGGAATTTGCCATAATTTAGTTTAGAACTGTTGTCTGGTTTCCAACAGTAACTGATTTGTTATGAGGTACCCATAAGTGTGCATTTTTTTGATGATATATAAGCAAAATAGAAGCTCTTTAATATAATAAAACACTTGCACGTGTTAGACCCTTTTAAAATTAATAATTATTATTTTTTAAATGGTAGGAAAACCTACAAATTGAAGTACAGGCAGAAGGTAGTTCTGTTTGTTTGGTACTGGTGTTCTGGCAGTATAGCAACATTGCAGGTGAAAGTATGATTGGAGCAAAATCAAGTGTGAAAGGAATATCAATTACAGTGGTATGGTGTAGAAATTGATGGTGTGTGTTTATACTTATTTTATCTTTGGTTAAAAGGGTCATACACTATCTCTGTAGCTGTGTCTTGAAGAGTTTTGAAATATATTTCAAAATCCTTGGAAAGGGAGTCCTTTGAATTTATATGAAAACATTGTTATTTATTGTGACTGATGCAGTGGTTTCTTTTCACTATCCAGAGTATAACTTCAAGAGAGCTCTGCCGTAAAACTTATTTTTCAGTGTTCTCTGTTTTGAAATTGTTTTCTGCTATTTGATTTAAAACAAGATGAAATCATCCATGACATTGCAATTAAATAATGAGACAGAGGAAGAATGAAGGCAAAATGAGGTAATCAACATGTATAAACAGTTAATCATGCAGGTGTCTTATAGGCACTGACATGGAGGGTTTCTACTTTGGGTGGCTGTGGCTCATAGAGAAGGTTTGCAGTATTGAATAGGTGTAGAATTTAAAGTGTTGGATTCAGGTGAGTTTCGCTGTGCAGTGCTTTAATTACAGCCAGCAACTAAGCACCTCAAAGCCCCTTGCTCCTCCCTCCCAGACAGTTCCACTGTCCTGGTCATGCTCCTTTCCAGCTCCTTGTGCTCTTCCTCACTGGCAGAGCATAGTAAACTGAAAATTCTTTGACTTAGATTACTAACAACTGAAACATCAGCATATTATCAGCATTATTCTTATACTAAATTCAAAATACAGCATTGTACCAGCTACCAGGGTGAAAATTAACTCTATCCCTGCTGAAAGCAGGACACCCTACAGATGTTCCACATGACTGCCAGACGATGGGACTTAGAGCACTGCTGTAACACAGATTCGAGAGTAATGCTTAATTCCAGAGAGTTTTTGAAAATAAATTTGTGGGTTTTGTGAAGTTCTTATATATAGTAGAACATGGTAGAAATGTTCACAAAGAAAATAATTGTTTTTATGTATCAGATAATAGGTAGAGGTTTGTGTTTTCAGGCACAGGACTGTACAGTGAGAGTAAGGATGAAAGTAAGTTTGTCGTGATCTCTTTCACTGCAATATGCAATAGTCCTGGTGGTGAAAGGTAATATTTTACTCTTCAATTAGGAGTGGTATTATAGTATACAAGAACTGGATTTCACAGGCTACCTTGAGTCTGGCATTTCCTCCTTTTGAATATTTTGCTTAGCAACCATTTCTTTATATGGTTTTGTGGAGGCAATTTAATATTTATGTAATGATGGTGCCCATGGGCTTGATCACGATCAAAGACTTGTTGTACTGACATGCATATAGACACAATTTCTTTGCTGTTAACTGTTTCTCAACTGGAACTTCTCATTCAGTGTCATCAAATTAAAGCTCTGGAGAAAATATGTCATGTTACAGCTGTTTTTTAAGTTAACAAAACTGCATTACAACTTTTTATAGAGTAATACTTACATTCTGTGGAAGAGACTTGGGATACACGAACTTCCCTGAAGGTGAAATAAAGGAGTGTTGGAAACTAAGGTTCCCCATAAGAATGAAATTACTTTTTTTAGCAGGGTTGTATAGGGACAATTATGATGCATATCTTTTTTTAAATCTTTCCTCTAAGATGGTTAACTGGGAGGTAATGGGCTGCAAGTTTTTAAGAAAATGGCAGTGTTTTTTTTCTCTTTGCCCGCTTGGTATAGCATGAGATCAATATAAAAAACACAGTACTGAAACTAGAGAGAAAAAAGGGGTTTGAGCATTATCCACACTCAAAAAATAGAATTCTTAGTTTATTGGAAGCAATGTTTAGACTAAATCCCAGGCTGAAGTTTTCAGTACTGATTCTTAGATAATTTCTCTTCAGTGGTCAAAGAGAAGAAACCAGAAATCATACCAGGCTTTAAAGCTTTAATTTATGAAGAAAGATTAAGAGGCTTACTTTGATTGAAAAAAGAAGAATATATTTTATGGGGATTTTAGTGAAATTTATTTATCTGGGAGGGGGGATGGCCCATGTTAAATGAACTCTTTATTCATGGAGAAAGAAAAAAGAGGGGAGATTAGGAAAGGTTGAGAAAAAGTTTGAAACATTTTTACACATAGAGCAATAAATGTATGGAAAAAAAATACTGGAAAGTTTATTGAAGTGTAAAGCATTGATGGATTCTAAAGGTGTTTATTTTCTGAGGATAAGAAGATATGGAAGTGAAATAGCTGAATAGAAGTGAGGAAAGCATAAATAAGATGCCAAGTTGAGTTGTGGGGGGTTTTGTGGGGTTTTTTTTCCCCTCTTTTCTTGAAATTTAAGTATTTGAGGGAAATGTATTTTAAAGCAAATTGTTCCGTTTTTCTCTCTTTCAAAGCCTCTTTCAAAGATGAAAGCAAGATTTGAACCTCTCATGCGTACTGTTCTTTGAACCTTACCTATAAATCTTGGTAACTACCATAAAATACTATGACAAATTATGACAAAAAATATGCAATACAATTTAAAGAAGATTTTAAATTAGCTAATTGTGCTTAAGGACTTGCAATTGCTATGTGAATGGAGCCCAGTCCAAGTTTTCTGTATTGTAATAATATATGTAGGTCCATTACACCGAGAACCCCAAAACGCAAAGAAAAAAAAAAAAAAAACACAGAATGCTTAAAAATATACTGCAGTCAAAACTGTAAGGAACATACTGAAATAAATAGTGGTATTTTTTTATATGTGAAATGTGAAACTATTGACAATAGTTTTGTTGAAACAAGACATTTCAGTGCAAGATTTAAATCATTGGGGGTTTTCTTGTTTCTCCTTTTGTGTGTAGTAATACTGATTTAAAAAACTTGATACCTTTTTTTTTTTTTTTTTTTTTCCAGTTGGTAGACCAAGAGAGTGATGTAGGTCTCAGTTCATAGCATGATGTTTTGTTAGTCAGGGCATGCTGTTTGTATGAAGTGACTGGAATGGGGTGTGTCTGGACAGCAGAGCATGTTTGAGGCCAGACCTTTTGAACAAACTCATTCAATTTTTTGAACCTGTTGCCTGATCTGTGTCTTCCAGGGTCTTGTGTAATAAGGTTTTTTATTCCTACATTTTTATTCTGGGAGAATTCCCAGATTACAATCTCATGGTTTTAGACTTTCGAAAGGTCCTTAAAATGTTTTGTCAGCTATTCAGATGTGCTGGAAATCGCTTCCAGCCATGATGTTAATTTTGGACCAGGCTTTACCTTTCCTGCACATAGTGCTGAGGTAATCCATCATCACGCTAAAGCAAGGGAAATTCAATCCATCACTGCTGGATTCTGATACCGGGCTGTAAGGGGGATGCAAGTCATCTTCCCAGTAGTAATCAAACAGCTGTGATACATGCCACTTTAAGCTTGTATCATCCCATAATAGATGGGTTTCTTCTACATGGGAGCCTGCTGCAAAATCTTCTGACAGATGGACTGTCTTGCAGAGGTTTCTTTTTGTAGAATTTAAGGCTGCGAACTAGTTATTGACAAATACTACATCATCAGTTCCAGCTGAAGACACAGACTAATAAGTAGAACATTGGCACTAATCCTTATTTAATCAGCCTTAAAATGGTAATTTCAAATTGATGAGGGCAGAGGGAATAGATTTTATACTTTTAAAGTGCTTCTAAAAATACCAGGAATGTGTGTATACAACCCAAGGATGAAATTAAAGTGCATTCTGCATGTATGGTGGGTGAAGCATGCTACAGAAAGCTGAGGTCGGAGTCATGCTGGCACCAAAGAATTTCTTGTTTCAAAAACAATGCGCTCCCACTCCGAGTTTCAGTGTCTGAGGGAGCACTCTTGGTTTATTTTTGTTCTGTGGCTTTTTGTTATTTACTCAAGCCCTTTCAGAAGCTGTTAAAGCATGCTAAATCATTGACAAACTGTAATATAAAAAGCCCGAAAACTGTAGCAAGCTAAAGCATCAGAACTCATTAAACTGAATTCAGTTATCTGTCTAATATAGCCTCAGTATTGACAATATTGACAATCATTTCCCAGTTGTCTTTACTGTATATTTAGAGAACCTGAGGCTGATAGCTAAACCTTTGTTTTTTTGTAATATAACATGCTGATTTCTATAATGCTTTTATTTGTTTAATAGTGGTACTGGCTATTATTATTAAATATGACCAATAAGTATTCGTATGAAAGCAGAAATAATTTCTAGCCACTTTGAGAGTTCCAGCACAAAGAAACAGTGCAGCAGGAGAAGATTTGGTGTTCAGGTGGAGTAATACGAATATTTAATAAGCCTTACTGAGTGCATTAGTCTGCAAACATCAATCTCAGTCTATTTTGAAACTAAGTAAGATAAGCCATGGAACATGTATCAGGCATACAAGTGCTTTGCTTGGTTTTTGGAGTTTACTAACTTGACTGGTTTTCAGATGTGAGATTTATCTAAATACAGTTAATTAATCATCTAATGATGGGAAAATAGCTTTGTTGAAACTGAAACCAGGAATGTTAACAGGCACTAAATTCAAGGGTGCCAAATAAGCTATTTAAAGTATGATAGCTGTGTCATTGGTGTCATTGTATAGGCCTGAGCTATTTGAGTTCAAGTATTCACCTAACTAGAGCAGAAAAACACTCAGTCTGGGCTGACTTGCTCTGGCAAGCACTGGGGTCAAATCCTCCAGTGCTGAAGTCTGTGCCCCTTAAAGAAGACTGCTCTTGGCACTTGCCTTCTTTAATCTAGGCTAGAATCGTTTTTTACACTGCAGCAGAGATTCATTCTGAGGCAAGGATGGAGAATGCAGCATCTAGAAATGACCTCAGTATGTTTATGTAGAGATAGATATATGGATAACAGATCATACTACTGTGGACAATGTTTTGCCTGTTCTGTGTGAAAATCCGACTAAATCAGTAGTAACTTTTGCATCCTTTACATTTAGCAGCAGTTCAAAGCCAAATAATTTGAAAAAGCAGCAAAAAGTGTGGTTGTGTTGATGAACTGAACCTTCTGTTTTCCTTTTAGCTCTTGCTCCAAACCAGGAAGCAGAGTTAGGGCGTGTTTATAAAGCTTCTGGTAGTTGGTACAGAAAATCTGCTAGAGATCAATCTGCACTCTTAAAATAAATTTAGACTGTATCTTTTTTCTTCAGTGGAATAACTGGTAGATTTACTTGCATAGATTTTTATCTATTCGATAATCTCCTCATCCAGCAGTTCTGAAGTTAGCTTACAGACATAATTACCAACAGAAGAGGAAGAAGTGCACCTGAACCTTATTTTCAAAAAAACATACCAGGAATACTGGGAGATATAGAAAGCCTAAAGCAATTGATGTGACACCTGGACTACTGAAGATAACCAAAGGAGATACAGAGAAATGGGTTATGCCCTTTGGTAGGTAGTAGAATTTTGAAAGCCTGTTATAAGCTTATGATGTGCTTTTCTCCCTTTCTCTTTTGAAAACACTTCAAACCCAACAAATACCCGTTATGCACATAAAAAACCCACAAACTAGGCAGTTTTATTTTGAAAAACTCTTGGGATGTACCGGATGTGACCGCCTTCTTTGGCAGTATCTTGTTGTGAGTAAAGCCAGGTAAATGCTGGCCACAAACAACTGTAAAACCCCTTTGTGGTTGTGAGGATATATTTTTGAAAGTCTTTCAGAAGTGCAGTCCTGGTGTAGCCATTTAGACCATCACCATCCAAGATATCTCACTCTACCTTCTGCCTCTGATGTCATCTCATTAGAGGAAACCTGAGGCACTGTGTAGTATTATCCTGCTTAGGGTATTGTAGAAAAAAATTGTTTTGTAGAAAACAGTAATTTATACTTTGTAATTGCTTTCTAATCTTTGAGGCGAAAATTGATCGTTATGTCCTTCCAAATACTGAATGTAGATCAAATAGCTTATGGAAGCAGAGGGAGGGGGGAAAGAAGTAAAAATGTGATATAACAACCTCGTGTTTTACAGAATGTTACAACTTTAGCAGTGGCTCTGGTAAAACATGAGAAAAACAGTGGCAAACAATTTTGAGAATATGTCTTAGTACCTAGTACATTAAAAAAAAAAAAAGGGAATAAACAGATGATGATTTCAGACTTAAAGTGAGAGCAGTTTGGGCCAAATATGCATGTTGTGTAAGCCTCTAACACTAACAAATATAAACTGTGAAATACCTTTTGCAATAGTACAGTTAGGTAGGAGAAACTCAGTATTTTATATTCATAGGCTGGAGCTCAGGAGTCCTGGAAATCATACTTTTCCGTACTGGAAAATAGAACGAAGTCTTTAAAAGTGAGAACTATTTTTCCTGTGTCTTTTTCCAAAATATGTTGGCTGATGAAGGCTAAGGCTTTACAATATATTATGCAATATTAATGGTTTCTATTTTCTGGGGATGGTTTTCATTAATAATTTTCATCAGTTGTCACTACATTTTTCCTAAGATAGGTATTATAAAAGAGTAATTAAAAATATGTTGTAATAACCAAAATAGAACAGTTCTAGTGCTTTTTCTAGCTCTGTTTAAGCCAGAGCACCGGAATGTTAGTGAATTGGTTAGATACAGGAAAGTGTGGTAAGTTTCTTCCTTTTGATTTGGTCTATCATGAATTTATATGAGCACTGTGCAGGTTGGTATTTATCCATCCCCTGCCCAAAAAACTTGAAGTCACATGATGTTGAACACTAAACAAAGAGACTTTGTTACCTCATACCCCACTTCAAGGATGTTATGAAGATTGATCTGTTCATAACAGTCTCCAGTTCCAAGTATTTGTGTATTAAGAGGTTGATTTGAAGTTAGAAAAGGGGCAAATTAGCTTTTTATCAAAGGAAATGTGCCAGAAGCTATAACAATTTGCTCACAGAAATGTAGACCTAGGCTTGGCCCTGGTCCTGCTTTACTGGGCGTTTTTTGGTCAATACCTTCCAAGTAAAAACTGTTTTCCAAAAGGTAGGTTACTAAAGGTCTGTGGTCTCAGAGGACACATTTGAATTCAGTGACAGTTTTAAGATCTTGTGTTCTACTTTTTTGAGAGCATCTTCGAGGTGCTTAATAGCTCAAATAGAGTGGCAAAAAATATTTGGGGTTTGTGTTTAAAATAAAAACATGTATTTGAGGTTTTATCCTTTGCTGCAACTCCTTTTTGTAACCATTCCAGGTTGTGAAATCAGTTGATCGCTTTTTTGTGTGTGTCCAGGCACTAAAAAGACACTGTCTCTCCAACAAAAAAGACAGGAAAGCTTCTTCCAGAGTCTTTTGAGTTACTCTGACATGTCATTTATAAACATTAGGCCTTATTTAGTAGGTCTAAAAGTTCAAGCTTTTGAGAAAGGTTCCAAATTGCTTCCATGCCTAACTCATGAAAGGCTTCTTATAATCTAGAACAGATAAGACAGCTGTGAGAAGGGTAGCACCGTGCCTGCTAGCAAGGGGAAGGGTTTTATTCCTGATAATGTACTTTGTGGGAACTGCCAGGGATCTGGCTCTCCCTCAGTCAGGAAGTATCTCGATGGAGATAAGATCTTGATAGCCAGTCTCTGAGCCTGCCAGGGGAAGGCTACTGGCTCTCATTGTTCATTTTAGAAGGAATAACTTCCAAGAGCTGTAAATATTTCAGATTAGCTATCAGGCAGCAATAGTGTGCTCTTTTTAGTGTCACTGTTTGCTGCAATTTTCCTGTTATCACTATAAAAGTCAGGAGCCAAATTCATTTAAAATTTATATGTCTTCATAATGTCTTAAGAGGGAGCAAAGCAGCTGGAGAGGTTCTTTACCAACTTTGGTGGTGGTGTGTTCACAACCTTAAAAGTAAATTTAGAGAAGCTAGTAATGTCTTCAGTAGGAATCCTTTAATATTAATACAATTTGTTCTTGCTTCCTCTAATCTCTAATTGTTTGGCTCGACTGTGTTTTGAGAACTCTCCTATGACAAATCTAGACAAGGAAGTCTGAAAAATACTAATGAGTCCTGCATATTCATACTGAAGATGGTTTAAATTTAGATGAAAATACCAGCACAAAGTTTGAGTGGTGAATAATTTCACTTCTCCTAAGCACACTCACTTCCAGCTCCTGTCTGATGAAGTAAAGTTTGGATAACAGATGAAATGTAAGTGCAGGGATGGCTTGTTAGAAGCAGTATTCATTTCAGGTGTCAGTGTAACTAATACTCTAAAGCCTTCACTTTTGTGTAAGACATGCATGTCTTCAGCTGATATGCTAGCTCTAATGGCATAAAGAACTCTCAGTAATTAGAGGAGGTGGAACTTGAGTGTTCTGAAAAATGAATTTGGTTTATATAGAACCTCTTGTCTCTTACTGAGAGTTATTTTCTATGCTGATAAGCGTGTGTTCCTGTTGCAAAAGGTGAAGATAGTAATTGTTGATGGGAAAAAGATTGGTTAATTTGTTTTACTGATGCTTAAAGGTTTACATCATCTTTCTCTGGAGCACCAGCATAGTATCTATATAACCAGATGTCTTGCAAGAGCCTGACTGCCAGTGTTGTATTATTGAACAGATAATTTAAATATTAACTGGGACTTTTTTTTTTCTTTTTTAAATCCAAGTTGCTCAGTATACTGGAAACTATCTAGGTGGGATCTCAAATAGGCAATAGGGTTTTGCAGAATTTCCATTAGAGCTTCTAATTTTCTTTGGCAGGTCCTGCCCAAAATCTCCTCAAGCCCTCTGACACTCGGGCTGTTTATACCACTGCAACTGTATTAAGATTGTGGAGGAAGTGCCAATAGTTGCACTGTAATTAAACCTGCATATAAAGTAAGAAAAGGTTGGAGAGGGGAGAGAGAAATTTTGGATGAGAGCTCAAATGGAAAGAAGTTATTTTTAATATTTTTACTTCACTTATTTATACATTCTGTGAAATAAAGGGGGAAGAGGGAACCAGCTTGCAGAGCATGCTGTTTGATGAGCTGGTATTTCAGAGTTGGACTCCCTTTCTGACCCTTTCCCCTGGTCGCACAGCAAATCTCTGAGTCCTACATGTTCCTTCAGACTTGCATACCAAATTGGTGGTGACATTTTCTCTGAATGATGGAAGTCAGGGGAAAAAAAATCATACAGAAACCTGATGGTTGTGTCTGTCACATAACCATTGACCTTCCTTTTCTTTCCCAGAGTCACTGTGTTGGGTTTTCTTTACACTTCTGAATTAGAGCAGCTTTCTGAGCTGCAAGGCTGAGGACTGGGATGAGCTGCCAGATATTTGACAGCTCTTGAGGGAGGAAATGAGAACTGCAAAAGAGGAGGAAGATCCAACTCTGCATCATCTATAAGGCCTCTGGAAATATAAGTTTAAAATTTGGTATTTTTGCTCTGTACTGAGTAATATCCAGTTTAGATTTCAGAAAATTAATATCCTCATTATAAGATAATTTAGTAACATATGGAGAAACTTCAGGCATTGGAAATCTTGTGAGCAGCAGCCTATTGGTAGCTTAGTGCTGAGTTACTTCTAACTGGCTGTTCCTCTTGCTTGTACAGGATGTGGAAAATATGCATGGTGGAAATTACATTCCAGAGAGGGATAGTGACTTATAAAGTGCCTTTTCCAAATATTTTTATGCCTGTCCCTTTCTTCATTCAAACAAATGAAATATAGTCATATTAGTCCTTGGCATTTGTATTGAAAGCTTTAAGTCACTGCTTTGAAGGTCTAAAGAGTTATCACATCCATTTTCTTCGTTAGTAATTTCTTGGTCTTTTCAGTCACAGCAATGTTTAGTATTTTTATACGTATATTGTGTGTATATATTAATTGTGTATGCATACAAGTTTCAGAAAGTCCAAATTTTAATGTTTAAATGGAAAAAAAGCACAAACAAGAAAGATCTAGCACCAGTAAAATGCACAAACGCCAACATTATCTCTACTGAGAGATGGATCTTAGTTTATTAAACTGTTGGGGTCTGTAAACTCTTTCTGATTTCCTTAGAGAGTCAAGTTCCAGAGGGGACACTGTGTTCATCCATATGGGATTACAGTGTTCCATAAAACCAAAAGTGTGAGGGATGATCTTCATAGCAGAAGAGCAAAAAGACAAGAAAATGTTATGTAGTTAACCAAGGGTACAGTTGTAAAAGGCTTGTTCTGAATGCTCCAGCTAAGGATATATCTTAACCCCAAAGGGTTCCTTTCCCCTTCTCCTCCCATGAAACTGCTTTTTCATGTTATCTCTGCCTCAAACTTCTTATCTCTGCTCCTTAAGCTTCAGCATGAAAATCATAAAAAGGCAGAAAGCTGTGGCTGTAGAAGCTTGAAAGGAAGTGTAAGAGAATGAGACTAATGCAGTCATAGGGGCAGAAAGAATTTATTTCTTGGGGGAGTAAGCCTTGCCCCCATGTTTATTCTTTGTTTTTAGAGGATGCAATTACTTACTGGTGAATTTCATAACAGTTTTATTATTTAAAACTTAAATCTGACTATTTATTACTTTCAATAATGTTATATTAGTGAGTGTGGTTGTTTTAATGAGGAATGCATTTCCTTTTCCCCAGATAAAAAAGAGGTTACATCTGTGCATGCTCTTCTTTTTAAGAACTTGTTGACAGTTAAAAGTCAGAAAGTCTGAATCTGGAAGTTTTTTTGATTTTTATCTTGTTTCTCTGGGAGGAAAAAAAAAAATTTGCTTAATATCTTATGTGCAGATCATCACTGCAGAACTTATTTATCCTCCTGCAATGCAACAGAAGCAAATAAGATCCTGTGTAGTCCATGATGTTAAAAAACTCATTTGCATCTTTTGAGAACAGCACAATGATTACCAAAAATTGTGTAGGATGAGCTGAATTATCAAGTGAAAAATGGTTTCCATTTTAGTTTAAGAGTTTTGCTCGGTCCTGTTTTTAACATGGAACATGGCAACTTCTAGAATGATCATTGCTTTTAGATAACTCAGGTTCTAAATTTGTAAAAGTGTAATGACTATGAACAGATAACCTGTTATTTACTGCTAGATTTATCTAACAGTAGTAGTTAAAAAGGAATAATCTTATCCTTTTAAAAGTGCTGTTTAATATAGTTTGTGATTGCTTGTTGACTCGCTTCTTCCATATAATGACCCTGGGAAAAGCCTTAACTTATTTTTCCATCTGCCTAGTTACCTAGGGAAGGAGAGATTTTTGCTAAATGAAAATCTTCTGTAGTCTGAAAAAAAAAACCAAACCACATATTATGTGTACTACATGTATTTATAATATGTAGAGTTCTGCATACATATACAACAACAACATAAAGAAGATTACATAACAGTAACATAAAGAGGATTTCAAATAACTCGCCTTAAAAAAAAAAAAAAAAGAATTTTTAATCCGAGCATATTAGAAGATCCTGATAGTTCTCCAGTCTTTAAAGACAATTGAAAAGCACAAAACCAGCATTAAAAGTACGTTTGAGACTAAAAAGCAATCTGGCAAGAGAAATATGGCCCTGTATACAAATTTTGAGCTGGCTCAGCAAATGACCCATAATATAATTTCTTTCAACAAGATGAAGGAAATTAAGTGTGAAGTTATTAGAATAGCACATACTGTGGGTATAAAACAGGTACAATAACCAATATTAATACGCTGACTTACATCAAAACAAAAATGTGGCAAATTTAAAAGTTTTTAATTTTGACACATCAAAGCCTTTTCATCCCCACTAAGTGTTGTTTCCTGTTTTGCACTAATCATCACTTCTACAGCATTTTAAAATTTATTATTCTTTCGTTTGAATAAAGCTTAAAATAATAGTAGCTGGCAGATATTCATATAATTGCAAGTGTCAGTCATCTCGTCATGTGTATCAAATGCATTTTGAATCCAGAAAACTGTTTTGGAGTTTTAGATTTGATTCTCCTGTGTCTTTTTTCCTGCTACAGTATGCTGAACCCAGTTACCATATACAGGGTTCAGGGTTTGTGTATTGTTGGATTCACAATGTGCTTAAAAACCAACGAAACTGTTGCAGGTAAAAACTGTTAGTGAGCAAGTAATAACTTTCTGGCAAATTAATAGGCTATCAAAATGTAGCAGATATAAATTGCTAACCTGGCTTACTCCTCCATTTCAGCCCCAAAAAATGGAAGGATAGCTTGTAAATGGAGGAAAAAATAAAAATCTGCATTTTCTTTATAAGCTTTATAGTGACATGAAAGAAAAAAAAGAAAAGAAAATAGTTTTTCCAGTGCATTTAATTTAGTTTCTTTCATCTCTGTTTTGAAAAGTCTCTATTGCTGCAGAGTGCAAGGGGTGGCAGTGGGAGTGGGGATGGCAGTGGGACTAGGAAACAAACCTAGACAAACTTGTAGGCAGAGACAATTACAGATTAATAAGAATAAATGTATCTAAAAAGTTTAACTTTAGAATCATCACATACACTTCTAATATTGTGTCAGGAAAAAGGAGGCTTGTTAAAAGTTTATGCTTGTATTTTTTTTCAAATATGGTGCCCAGACTTTGGTTTTTTTTCCCATATTTTGTTTTTCTTTTAAGGCTTTTATTAAATAAAATAATATTAGACAGTGGTTATTTCTGAAATGGCAATTTTCATTATGTGAAAATTAAATATATTCATTTAGTCTGATGATAAAGTGTCTGTACAGCATACTGCCCACAGGGAGACCAGCTGCCACATGAATTATCTGTCTCTCTTTGCCTCTTCTGGGAAAAGCAAAGCAAAGCTGTTCCATGACTGGTGGAGGAGTCTAAAAAGATTTTATCTCCAGTTAAATGAACAGTTCTCAGTCTTGAAATGGCAATCTCAGATATAGATGAGGATCTTGTAAAGTTTGGGGGGTTTATGTAAATTTTTCCTGATAATTATTTTCTTCAAATTGGGAATCCAGAGAAATGTGCCAAATGTACAGGGAGCAACAGAAATGCAAGACAAACATTAAAAGCAGAAAGGATATTTTGTATTTCCCTCAGAAAGTGTCCCTCTTTCCTGATGGAGATCAGTTCCAAAGAAAAAAGGGTTTTATACACTGTCAAAATGCTGAAGAAATAAACTGCTGTGCAGCCAGTGACTGTTGTGTAACAGTGCCATGTATAGATGGAAAATGGAAAAATATAACTATATAAGACTTATTTTAGTATACCTTAATATATATAATGTATATATGTACGAAATAGCATAAGATGCTAGAGGAAGGACACAGGATTTTCCCTATGCCTATCCATTTGGATCTACAGTAAGCTGATTCACTTGTGTTTGCTCAGTCCTGTGGTAATCCTAGAGACGTCCACTGCCTCCACTATGGAAAAGTTATTTGCTTTAAGTTAGTGCTGTAACGTGATGTGGTTTGAATGGGTATTTGTTTTCAAAACGATCTTGGTAATGCTGCCTTCATGATTCCTGGTCTAACTCGATTTTGAAAGACAAACCTTGGTGTTGAAGGGTTTGCTTCTGGCATTTGACAGGAGCAAAAGAATGAGTAAGGAAATATCTTGCTCTTGGACTTCTTTTTCTTGTATAGAGGCACAGAGGCCACTCAGATTCTGAATCAAAGCCACTGCTCGGTGTCAGAAAGTGCCAGGAGTAATTGGGGCCAGCCGTAGTTCAAGCTGCTTTTCCTGTGCAGTACCCAGCAGTGATTCCAGATGTGATTTCCTGAGATTCTGTGTTCACTGCCTGTCTCTTCACCCTTGCTGGGAATACATGAGCCAGGAGCTTCACAATTGTCTGACAAAAAGGTTAGAGGTCTTCGAAATAGTGCCCAGAATGCCATGAAAGCAGCCAAGGCTCAAAAATTGTAGTATCTGACTATAGCTGAGGAGAAAATGATCATTATTTATATTCTGTTTGAAAGCAGCTGCCTCACTGGTCAGTACAAATATCCCAGGTAGAAAATCAGCTCCTGTCTAAGCAGGGCATGTGTTGGACCTCTCTTCCAGTGGGTGTTCCATGAATATAGAAATTTCTATGTCAGAGGAAGGAGATTTAGTAAGAAAAACAACTCTGTAGGAATAGAGTTAGTTTTCTCCAGGGAAAACTTGTTTAAATCCTTAGTGAATTGGAGCCCTCTAGAAAATTGTATTTGGATGTTTTTTTTGGAGAAGGGTAGAACCATAATTTAATTTGGAAGGAAGCTCCATGAGTCATGAAGTCCAAGTGCTTGCTCTGAGTGTGTCTCACTAGGTCAGGTTGCTCGGGTTCATGTTCTGTCAAGTTGTGAACACCTCAAAGGATGGAGATCACGCTCCGTTTTTGGGTTAACCTGTCCCAGTATTTAACCACCCTTCTATTTTAAACAGATAAAAACCAACAAAAAGATAAACAAACCCCTAACCCCTATTTTCCTAATATGTAATTGTAACTTCCCCCATTTCAGCTTCTCTATTGCCTCTTGTCCTGCACAGCCCTGAGAAGAGCCTCGCTCCATCTTCTCCATATCCTCTGCTCACTGCTTTTCCAGGCTCAACAGGCACAGACCTCTCAGTGTTTCTTTGTTTGTTGTGTCCTCCAGCCCCCAACCAACCTGGTGGCCCAGTGCTGATGATCCATTCCAGGATGGCAGCGTCTTCCTTGTACTGGGAGACTAAAACACTGTCTTTGTGTGGCTTCAGAGAGGGAAGCGGGCTCACTTAGCTGCATTTAGAATTCTCTAGATGAAAAAATAACCCATGCTGTTCTTGCACAGGAAATAATAAAAAATGCAAGTCAGTTCTCTCTTTCTTTAATTTGGTGTAGGGGAGCTTGGACAGATTTTGTATTTCTTCTTTTTAATTTTGCACATTTGACTTGTTTTAATTAAATTTCTGATAAATTTCATCCTATCAGTTTGTTGGTGGAACATAGTTTGTATTCTAGAACGATCACCTGCAGGCATGTGGAAGATTTTTTTTTTTAATATTCTTCCACCCCAGTGTGGATGTAAGAGCATTACAGTGTGTTCTGTTTTAGATCACAGGAGCAGTAAATTACTTTTAAGTTCATGCTGGACACTAGTTTGTTTTTTAACCTTAAAAATGCTTACTTTATATGCTTAAGAAAATCAGAAAATACTTGCAGAGAAATCATGTTCTGTGTCTGATGATTTTTTTTCCCCCTCATTATTTTTACCTATTCATTAAAATCACCAGCTGGGTAGCTTCTTTAATTTACTTCTGAATCTCTTCGGAAAGCTCTTCTAACAGTAATACTTCACCTCATGCATATATAAAACCAGCTGCTGACCAGAGAGCAGCTTATGGCTGACAGAGTGTCAGCCTTATGTGCAACACCTGCCTCAGCTTTTTATGTGCTGTAAACAACCAGGTGAGAAATAAGCACACTATGGAGCAATTGAAATGCAAAAGGAATTCTAATGCAGTGGCAATGTGGATGATTCAGTTTGGAGAAAAAAACCAAAGGTGCAAAATAAGTCAATAAAACCAACAAAAGGGATGTTTTGTGTTTTCTCCAGCTGGATTTTCTGCAGCAATGGGGGAGTTAGTTTACTACAACTTTTAATCGTGATCTATAGGTAGAAAGCTAATTAAAATTCATTTTTCAGACAACAAATGTTACTGGTGTTTGGTGCAAGTCTGTTGGTATTATTTGAGGGTTTTTTTTCCAAATGTGGGTTCTCTTCCTGAATCACAAAAGAAAGGATTGGATGGGGCTTAAGTGTTTACTTATCTTAACCCCCTACATAAACATGGAACCTCTGTATTGGTTGTCAAGAACATTCAGTAAGAGAGATTGTGCAGTGGGTTGAGATCATCTCTTTGGTTGCTTTAGTTCTCTTATAAACGGATTTTCCTCCTCATGTCTTCCAGACAGTCAAGTGGGAATCTTTTCTTGCAGACCAAGTCCGTCTCTTCGTGCCCTCCAACAGAGAAAGGGCAAAGAACTGAACAACTGTTCTTAAAAATGTTTGTGTATCAGGAACCACTGAGTCCAAAGAGCAAACATTTGATGAGACACACACACAAGAAAAGGGTTTCCTTTACCCTTTTCCCAAAAATCATGCATTTTGACCCATGTGCAATTTCAGAGCTTTTTCCTACGTAGGTTTACAGTTTAGATAGTGTTACGTGTTCTTCAAAGAATACCGTGAAGAGTAAATATCTGCTCTGTGTTGGTAAAAGATGACCAAATTAAAGGATCTTGTACATGTTTTGCTGCATATGCTAGTGGACAGCCAGCAAGCCACGAATAAAGAATATTTAAGGCTGATTCCTGCTTTGAGAATCCAGATCAGATTCAGTAATTTTGTCATGACTGGTGCAAGTCCCAGCCTATTGAATGTGAAATTTCTTGTCTGAAGAAATACTAGTTGTTGTTTCAGTATGCTTAATTCCAGACTTTAACTGTCTGATTAAAAAGTGCACTGTGTGTGTAGCATGGATATGTATCCACAAATATCTTGCCTATTTTTTCTTCCACCAATTTCAATTATTGTCGTTCTTTTGTTTTTCTTCTGTCTGTAAAGCATTTTGTCTGACTGTGCTTTTGGAGGCAGTGCTGGGCATTGTTCTTTTTCTCTATGCAGGTGCCAGTTCTGTGCAAAATTAGTTACAGCAAAATTCCGAGTTCTAGGAGCCTCCTTAAACAAATATAATTTCTTATCAACTTGTTCCTCATACATATGTGTACCTCATGTGTAGTTGAGCCAGATTTCTCTTTCAAATTCATTTACATATCAGAATCACCATTCAGGTTTTCAGTAAAATGGGAACAACACCAGAATCAGTGATGTATTGCTAGTCAGAAGGTAGAATGACCTATCCAGCTGCTGAATATCCAAGCAGTTAAAATTATCTCCTGTCTAGCCACCTCGGCAGGTGTGTGGAAATAACAAAGCAAGTTCAGACTCTTTCTGGGTCTCTGGTAGAACTTCCCATCTTGTGACAGTATTGCAGACTGTCACTGACGCTTACATTTCTGTTTGTATCACTGGAGAGGCCATGTTAAAGAGTACAGATTATTAATTTAGGAAAGCATTTATTTATATGCAATCTAATTAGCTGTTATTTCTTACTGAAACTTCTGTACCTCAAGTAAATGTGATTAGAGAGGCATTTAAGAGAGGCTGTAAGATTTCTTAGTGCCTCTGCTCAAATCTAAAAACTCTGTTCAGTGTGAAAGTTACCTTATTTCTGACAGGAATCAGGTATTTCACATTTAGTACACTAAAACCTATGAAGAACTTGAGAAGCATATGGCTTTCAGAACTTTCACTGGTTCTATTTTGTCATGTCATTTGTGTTAGCTCTAGATATTTGCTAATGAAAGTTTTCAGATAGTTTGTGAAGGCTTGAAAAGCTCTAAGGATTTTTCTGTGTGGCAATTGTTATTTCAAGGGTAAGAAATATACAATGGAAAAAGAAAAAATTACAAAATACGCTCAATAATGTCTTTTCCTTTCACTGTAGGGTAATTAGAACATTTTGCATGCTGCTTCATATTTTAGCAAAACACATCTTGATATTTCTTCTACAAAATGTGAAGTTCTAAATCAGTCTTGGTACTTCTAGCTCCAAATCTAACAGGTTTTAGTGTACATTTCTCTAAAGAGCTGCCAAAATCTGGCACCTGCTTTTCTTCTGTTGCAGCACATGTTTTTTATAAACTTCAGGTAACCCTTCCACCTGTCCACTGGGAGTTTTCTTGGACCTGAAGTAACCAAGATGTTCTTTGATTACTTCAAAATCCCTGTTGATTGTCAGGCTGTGTTTTCCCTTTCCTTGTAGGGATTTGCTGTTTTGTTAGGGTGACGGAGTAACGAGGTATCATTTCCACTTTTAACTGTGTACTGCGTATTCTTACAGAATCAACATGCACACATCCTGTGCAAAATAAATTACTGTAGGAATTTTGCTATGTTTAGAAGCAGCTATACTGAAAAAAAAAAAAAGAAAAATAATAGACTAACATTCTCAGCATTGCATTTCTGCTTTTGGTCAATGTAAATGAAAACTTCACAGAGATTTTTGCATTTTTGTTTAGTTTAATCTATTCATCAGTTTTATTGAAAGTAATCTAAAGTGACAATTAATTCTATCATATTTGGCTAATATATAACTCAGCTGTCATGCACCCACAGAGATTCTTTAGGGTGTTCAGCTGTCATGTGTAATTTATAATACATTTTTGTTGCGTGAGAGAGGTAAATTTAAAGCTGAGTATATTTGTTTTTCTTTCTCTGAATGGAGGGGAGGGATCTGATAACAATCTTTTTAAAACTGGATTTTCATGTGTTTGCTTTGTTGATATTGACCTTGGACTTCTATAACGACAAAAAAAAAAGATTCAAAAACTCAACAAAAAAGGATTCTTGCGAAAACATTCTCTGAGATGCCTGTTACATGCCTGCTGTTGGGAAGGTCAGAAACAGTAGAAGAGCTCAGATGATATCAAAGTAACAACTCACCCAATGAAATAATGATAAACACAGCAATTCATGTCATTCACTGATGGTTGTATCTCTTTGCCAACTCTCTCAGTGGGTTTTCCCAGGTGTCCCCTCCTATACTTTGTACTCAAAATATTGAATTAAACAGCATAATTTATGATCAAAGCAAATTAATCTCAGTGGAATAAATCAAATATGTCACCCATGAAGGGTAATCATCTTTCATTTTCTCAACTATTGTTCCATCCTAGGTTTCTTTCTTCTCGTACTTGTGAAGTAACAGATGCTACTTCTATATATGGTAAAATAAATATTTCAGTGTTTTTAAACTTATTAAAATTATGTTGGATAAGGAGAAATGATAGCAGAACATTTAAAACTACTTTATTGTTACAATGACCAACCAGTATTATCTATAAAATTTTCTCTTTTTTTTGTTGTTGCTGTTGCTGTAGTTTTTTTTTACTTTCTAGACAACTTTTCAGCCCAAATAAACCATGCTCTTATAATAATACATTTAAAGTTTTCTCAGTACCTCATTCTTCTGTTGTGATTTTAACAATTTATCCAACCTCAAGAGCAATGTAAGTAGGAGTAGCATGAGTAGCAAACCCTTTATTTGGATGTGGTGATTTATCAGCGCAAAGGATAGTTAGGTCATATTAAAAAAAAAAAAAAATTAAAAAAAGTCTTGCATCCTTTAACTCCAAACTTTCTGTTGAGCTACAAGTGACTCAAAGATGGCTTATCAAACTGTTACTATCAAACAGTTTAAACAGACTGTGGTTGCTTCATTCCCACATGAAACTGTTTCTTTGCTGCAGAAAATCTTTATGACTCCCTCCGGAACTTACAGGGACAGGGGAAAGAACTTTGATTAATGCTGCTTGGAGCTTTTCCTGCTTCTTGTCTTTCAGTAAATGCTGTGCATCTATCTTTAATTGCCTGCCTGATGATGCTCTTTTCACAGACAATTCATAGCTCTTTCATTATAGCCTGGCTATTTGAAGATGATAATTTTAAAATAGTATAATTTTCTCATAAAGCCTCAAAGCTATAATGGTTTTTCTGTTAATTTATCTAAAATATATGAACACCAGTGTGATATGTGAAACTGTCAGTGTAAAGGAACATCTTCTCCTGAGACACGTATTGTTTTGAGACATTTGGAAGAAGAAAAGCAACTTTGACTTTGGGCTGATAAACTCTTTGTTCATAATAAACTATTAAGCCATCAGGGCAGTTTTGCATTGCATAATTTGTACCAACTAGAGAAAGACAAATTAGGGAAAAATATAAATAATTGAATGATGAACTAAGGAACTACATTTCACCTGTCTTTCAAATCACTCCTGATAAGCAAGACTAGTTCTACTGGGATCACACCACATGCTCTGTTCCTGGAGTGAGTCAGTTCTGGCATCCAGGTGATGGCTGCCCTGACCCTCCATACACTGCTCTAAAAGATCTTTGCTTCCTAATCAAGAAAACAAACAACCCCAAACTGATCCAAAACAAAAAAACAACACCAAAACTGATTATAAATTAATGGTACCACCCCAGTTTTAGAGAAGGAGAAATAAAATACAAGATAGGTTTAGCAATACTTGTATTGAAAGTGCATGAAAACTTTTATGTTGTGTTAGTCAGATTTTTAAATGCTGTATTTGCATTATTATTCAGAAGGAAAACACTGACATCATGAATCATTAATTGAATATGGCAGGGTTTTTTCAGTTGCTTATCCCAAATGTAAAGGGGAAAAATACAGGGTATTTTTGACAGCATTATAATGTTTAGTTGATATTCATGTTACATTTTATGAAGGCAGTTAAATACCTTCCCATTGAAAGTATGGACTTCCGTGGGATTTCCAGCGTAGATTGTGACAATTTTTTTACTGATGTTCAATGTTAAAATGAGATTTCAGTTTGCATCTTTATGTAGTTAGTTTTTGCTTTTTGTCCATTTATAACCTATTTGTAATTCATAACCTGTGTTCTCTCAGAAGTGTCTCCTGTCTACTGTGTTTTCAAGTATCTTTAGCTTGGATGATTTATCTATCTTCACTTAAAACTTCTACATTCTTGCAGTTAAAAATCAGTGAAGCAGAAACTGTTATAACTTCTAATTTGGTGCCACTAACTACAGAACGAGGAAACCTTTCCATTCTCTTGATTTATGTCTCAAAAATTGTTTACATATTTTGTATACAGAGGAATAATTACAGCACATTTCAACTCAGAATATCTTCACACATGTTAATTGAGACAGTTATTTGACTGCACGATGATTACTCAGACCTTTATGTGTCTGTTAAATGAAAAGCAGAGACGTGATATTTTTGTCAAGTTAAAATATTTGTGGTGATTTTCAGTAATATTTTTTATCAGGACTTAATTATATGATCAGATTGTTTTGACACGAGGCGTCTTGCTAGATACTTGAAAGATTAACATGGATGTGAGCAAGTAATTTATACAGCTGCTGAGAACTGGGTGTCTGTGTTAACAAGTGTGGTAAAAAATTAATTTGGAGAGGAGGTGAAGATCTGTTTGAGGAGGAGATCCTTAGATTGCTTCCAATATGCAGCATCATGTTCTGCCACACTACAGAACAGGTAAACAAGAACAGAATGAGGTCTTTCTGGAAAATAACTGCTTCACTTGAAGTAAAAGTATTTAAAATTTTCTCCCTAATTTCTTGCTACATTGAACCAGTGATTTCTGATTAGAATTGCCATATGTGGAACAAAAACCCCACAACCTAGTAAAAGGTGTAAAGATTGTTAATTTACCTCTGTTCAAATCTTGCTCGTAACTTCATTGTTACCAATTTGATTGCTATTGGGCAAAATAATTCTTTGTGTCTTCCTAATATTTTTCAACTCCATGCTCTGTTTTTTCCTCAAGTTCCTGAAGTGAAATGTTACAGATTGTTTAAGCTTTTTATGAATTTCTTGTATGCCCATGGCTGTATATTACCAATATGTCTTAAACTAGAAAGCTTCCATTTGGTTAGTTAAGGCTGTTGACGCTAAATTGGTTTTTCACTAACTTTGGATTTGAGAAAAATTCATTGGAAAACAAGGATTTCAACTGTAAAAACTGAAAGAGTCACTTTGCCTCAAAGGACACGCAAGTGTTTAATGGAGAGTAATGTGAGAAAGTATATGATGCAATGAAGAGTTTGAATTTTTTTTAAATGCAGGTGAACTCTCAGAACCACCATAAATATCCATCCAACAAATGTATCAACATATATGCAGTAACATTAAAAACAGTTCCACCATGATTTTTGTGACCACAGATGCATAAAAATTAAATTTTGTAGCAAACTTTTAGTCACTACAGTTTGGTTGCTAATAAGTAGAGTATTCATTTGAAGGTAAGGGAATGATAGCAAGCTTCATTACTTCTAAATTTCCTATGAGATCTCATTTATAATTCATGATAAAGGGTCTGAAGTTCTTGCCTTAGCATAATTTCTTTGTTCTTTGCAAGTAAGTTTGTCAACATCCTGATTCCTCACTTCATTTAAGTTAGGATTTTTTTATTAAATTATAGATACGAATCATTCCAGTGATTTGTTGTGTGAACTGGCAGAGGCAATTATTGGAGCAATGGCTAGAACGAAGACTGAGAGAACTGTTTTCCTCTACAAATAAATTGAATTGGCTGGGAAAATTTGTTTCCCCAAGAAATACAACCTGTGTCTTTCTGTTGTATTCTGGCTTTCTACAAGGAAAAGAGCATAAACCCTATCTCTTACTGGTTTGCTGGTTTGTCACCAGTTTTTCTTGTTTTGTCTTTTATAATTTCTTTGTAGAGTAAATCCTTGTTTTTCAGAACACATCCATTTTTTTGTAAAGAAGGAATAAAGTTCCAGAGGCCAGATGGATGGATTGAGTTAAACCATTGGTG
>VWZT01002698.1:0-42591 GCA_013397055.1 Pachycephala philippinensis
GGGCGCTGGGCGGGGCCGGCGGCTCCGCCTCCCGCTTGTGCTGCCGCCACGTCCTGCGCGGCCACCGTCGGGTAAGATGGCGGCGGTGGAGAGCAGCGACAGCGAGGAGGAGGACTTGGTGAGCTATGGAAGCGCGCTGCCGCCCCTGCAAGAGGGTAAGGGAGATTCGTCTGCTCCTCCTCCGTCAATGCGTTGTGGCGAGCGCTGGGGAGCGGCCCGGCGTGAGGTGCTGGGGCCAGGATATCCCGAAGGGCCTGCGCGGTCCTGTCCGCGTCGCGGCTGAAGGCTCTGCAGCCCTTACTTTGGGGGACTCTGGCGTGTGGATTCAGCGCAGTCCTGCTTCCCCTTCCTCCTGCTTCCGCGGAGCGTGTGGCCTTTCTTGGCAGTCGTGCTGCCGTGCGAGAGGATGTGGCCTGGCACAGGGCGAGCTGTCTGGGAGCGGAGTGGGGAAAGGCCGCCTCGGCACTACAGCGGTTTGCGGGTGTGCCTGGGGTACCCCGCGCATTGTGGTGGCACTGCTCTGGGTGGAGCCGGGTGCCAGTCTTTGTTTCCGTCCTTTCCCCAAGCCTAAAAAAAAAAAAAAAAGTACCGTTCAAGTATACCAGTTCAA
Source organism: Pachycephala philippinensis (assembly GCA_013397055.1). Lineage (NCBI taxonomy): Eukaryota > Metazoa > Chordata > Aves > Passeriformes > Pachycephala > Pachycephala philippinensis. Next base: position 611 of record VWZT01002698.1, read on the forward strand.
GTGTACGCAGTTATGCTAGTCTGACCGCCCGATGCTTATATTGATGGGATGGACAAGGCATCGTTGAAGGACTAATGTACAGTTATGACTCCCAAGTCTGTGCCACTTTATTCAAGAAATATTGTTTTAAAGGAGGAAATGTTTATGTCACAGTCTATGGCTTTTGTGTTTTGTTTCAGTGTAGACGCTTTTGATGTCTAATTTCTCAAGCAATTACTGAAGTGAAGGAATCCTGCCAGAGATCTTGCATGCTTAAAATCTAAAAATGTCCTTTCACAGAAAAAAAACCCTCAGTAGAATTAAGAGTTTTGATGTGAATGATTCATGCTTTTCCTTTAGCAATGTGCTAAAGGAAGGGTGTATACAAATAGTTACAGTGGGGTGGAAATAAATGTAAAATGCTGATGCTTTCCACTTCAGGGTGGCTAGTTTGATCCTGTTCTTACTTGCAAGGAAGAAACGGCTTCTGGAGGAAGTGGGAAGTTGCTTTTTCATGTAAAGTTGTGTCTCACTTTCTTGGTTTATTTGATTGTAGGTGAACGAATTAAAAAGCCAGTTCCTCTTCAAGAGCAGACTGTTAAAGATGCAAAAGGACGATACCAGCGTTTCCATGGAGCATTTACTGGTGGCTTTTCAGCTGGTTACTTTAACACTGTTGGCACAAAGGAAGGTTAGATATTTTGCTGTCTTCTGGGAACGGTTAAATTGAAAACCATATTTTCACGTTAGTGAAAACAAATGAACTGTTATTAAGCATTTTTGTTTCTGCTATTCCTTATACTGTGAATAGTTGAGATAGTATTCCTGAAGTAATTTTTCTTGAGTTTTTAGACAGTAATTTTACAAATGTACCTTTGATGTATCCTTAAGATGTAAGGTTGAAATATTTGAATTGTTTTCGAATACCATGTGGCCTTAAGTACCTTACTTAACTATTTACCTTCTTTAAAGGATGGACACCTTCAGCTTTTGTATCATCACGGCAGAAGAGAGCAGATAGAACCATTCTTGGACCAGAAGACTTCATGGATGAAGAGGTAAATTTAGAAAGGAATCGAAAACTTGTGTAAATAGTTACCATAACAGCAAAAATTGAAGTAACTTTAAAATTACTTCTTGCATACAGTGTTAGACTACTAGGTCATATAGACTGTTTCATAGGTTCACTTAAGAAGCTCCTGTAATGTCAATATTGAAAAATAAAACCAGAACTCAACCCTTTCACTTTATCAGAAAATGCAAATACTTTTGAAGTTGTTTAAGATTAATTTCCGCTAAAGCTATTGAAAAAGCAGCTGTATAAGTGGCTTGAGAAGATTAACCAATATGAAAGTCATATGCCATTTTCATTACTTTACTATTACAGTAAGTAAGAATTTGAGGGATGTTTAATCCAAATGTTTTCATTTTGTGTATATTTCCAGGATCTTAGTGAGTTTGGGATAGCACCAAAAGATATCACAACTACAGATGATTTTGCATCTAAAGCTAAAGACAGAATAAAGGAGAAGGCTAGACAGATTGCAGGAGTAGTTGCTCCCATTCCAGGAACCACTGCATTTGATGATTTAATAGGACCATCTAAGTAAGTAAATTTACGTAAAAGTTTGCCAAACAGTTCTTTTCACTTAGAAGTGTTGTATTGCTCAGAAAAGTAATGTTTGACCACAGTAATTCTGAGAGACTGGAAGATCCTGCAGTGTTACATTTCCTAAGTGGCCTCCACCTTCAATGTGCAGACTGGTACCAGATAAACATTTATAAGCTGGAAGGTAGTATGTATGCAAATATTAATACATTCAGATTTGATTTTAAAGTGGGATATAAAAACAGAAGTTCAAATACTATATGTGTACATTATTTATCAACAAATAATAAAGGTGTGGTTTGAAGTAATTTTGTGTTTTGCTTCCTTTTGTTTTCTTTGTAGAATAACAGTTGGGGTTGAACTGTTACGAAAAATGGGCTGGAAAGAAGGACAAGGAATTGGACCACGAGTCAAAAGAAAGCCATGCAGACAGAAACCTGGTAAGTTCAGGGAAGTTCCTGAGCTAATTAACTTTCTTGTTAGTAGAAAGATAACACTAGTATACTGATTAGAAAGTTGATTTCAACTTTCTGCTTTTATTAATGTAATGTGATGTTATGATGTCTCTTACAGATCCTACAGTGAAAATATATGGTTGTGTATTACCACCTGGACTGTCTGAGGGTTCTGAGGTATTCAACAGGCAAATGTGGTTTGTTGACTTATGTAAGAATATGTGATAACATATTAAAAAAACAAAACAACTTCTTCAGTGTCCTTGAACAGTATTTTAAAATGCAGTTTCAGATCTTCTTAGAAAGATCTTATAAATACTTTCTATGTTTATTGTGAAGAAAGGTTTTAATACCTAGATTTCTTCTTTTGCTACGTAAGCAGGTGTAGTTCATATACAATTCAGGAAATGCAAACTTGCCTAGGGTCATGTTAACTGAATATTGTAAAAGCTCAACATGCAGAACTTTTAGTCATATTAGCTCTTATAAACTTTTATATTGTACAAGGATGAAGAGGATGAATACCAGCCAGAGAACGTGACGTTTGCACCGAAAGATGTCACGCCTGTAGATTTGACTCCAAAAGAGAATGTCCATGGACTTGGCTATAAGGGTTTGGACCCCTCACAAGCTTTGTTTGGTGTATCTGGAAGAGAACACCTGAATCTTTTCACAGGTGGTTCTGAAGAAACAAGCCATTTACTTGGTGATCTGAGACACAGTAAAGGAAGAAAACTAGGTATTACAGGTCAGGTAAGGACATTTTTTAATACATTTTATGATTAGTGCAGGAAAATCCAAATAAATTTTGTTTTTTCTTAAGTGAAAAGGTCCCAGTCGTAGTATTACTGTAAGAAATATTAAGTGTGGTTTGAGAATAGGATTTTTTTAAAACTTATTTTGAAGATGTGGAAAAATCCTTAGAACTCTCAAATGGCTTCACTTCTTGAAACTGTAAAAGACAACTGTAAAAAATACCTCACTCTTGAGTAGCTGGATGGAAAAACGTCTTGTGTTACTTTGATTAGATAAAGCTAATATTCAGTATGATTTACTTCATGTTTTTTTGCCTGTTGTACTTTCAGTAATGCTGTATCTGTCAGCTAGAGAGGTTTTGTGTTGCTCCCAGGTATTTGTAGTTCTTATCTGGAAGCACTGTCAGTTTATATTTTCTGGCAATTCTCCTTGTTTAATTTCCATGTTAACTGACATATTTTTTTCCTTTTGAGAACTTAACCTGCTCTTAAGTCAGATTGCACATGTTATTTTGGTGTCCTTGTCCTGTACAGACCAAACTTGCTGTCCTTCCCTGCCAAGGGAGTGTAATGTGTTTGCTTTTGTGCTCACTGAGGTGTGGGTTCTTTTTCCACCTCAATTTTTGTGGTGAAACTGTACATTTTTACCAGTATATATGTATTTGTACTGTAGATTTTTATATAGATGAATAGATACACATGCAGATGTATTCTGATATGTGACTTAAAAATATTTTTACACTTTCAAGTTCTCATTTAAAATATATATTTTAGGCTTTTGGTGTAGGAGCTTTAGAGGAAGAAGATGATGATATTTATGCAACTGACACACTGTCAAAATATGATACAGTTCTAAAGGATGAGGAGCCTGGAGATGGCTTGTATGGCTGGACAGCACCAAAGCAGTATAAATCCAAAAAAAGTAAGAACTGTGGTTCTATCTAAAGAGCGAGGGTAATATGGGGGGAAAACAAACAAACAAACAAATGTAGTTTCTGTTTGCCATACATTTTAATTTTCAGCCTTGATATCTGAAAATTTAACTAGTCCTTCTTCTGTATTGAAGTGTTCAATTACAGAAATAATTTCCGAAGTCCTCCGCTAATCCCACTGTAGATTAAACCCTCAAAGCATATTTTCAAAAGGACAAAATGTGCTGCTTTGTGAGATACAGCATTCAGTTTCACTGAAGAAAACAAGTGATGGTGAATCACAGTTCCAAAATATGAACCAGCCCTTGAAAAGAGAACTTTTTTTTAGATAAACTTCTGTATTTTTCAGATAATTTTTGTAAATTTTATCTTGGTACCACTTTATTTTTGCTGCACCATTTAAGTGCATGAAATACTGTAGTAATTTCTGGAGTACCTGTTCACGTTAGTTGTACACATTAATGGCACTGACGGCGTTAGCTGTGCACAATATAGACACTGTTGCTTCACTGTAAGCCACGTTCAACCTGCAGCGATCACTCTGGTGGCAGTTTTTAGTTATATAATACTAATCCAGAATCAGAAGCCTTAATTTTAAATGAAAGGTGGTGAAAACAATGAACTACAATTATGACTCATAATAGACAGTGACAAATGGAAAATACTCAGAAAAAAATAATTGCCTAACATGCATGTTTTAAATATTGACCAACTCTGTGGCAATTTTGTAGGGCCTGAAAGAGAATTTAAATATATAGGCAAAATCCTGGATGGTTTTTCCTCGGCATCAAAATCATCAGCTCCAATCAAGGTAAGCAGACAGGGATACTTTATGTGTTAAAAATAGCATAATTCATCATGTGAACTGTGCGGACTCTACTGCTTCTCGGTGTTTTTCTGTTCTTAGAAATAAATGTTCTGGTCAGCAGTAAAAACTGCTGAATGAACAAAATTATAGCATTGGGGGCTGTTCAATAGCAAAACCTAGAATTTATCAGATTCCTGAAAGTATTTAAACTTTGCCTGTGTACTGGCTTTGAACAAATCCCTTCCAGACTACGCACTGCTGCTTGCCATAAAGTTGGAGAAATGCTTTAATTTAACTTCAAAATAAAAAAATTTACATATTTTGGTTCTAGATCTTTCATACGTAACATTCTGTTTTCTGTAAAAATCAGGCCTCATGCTTTGTCCACTTTGCTATTTTGGTGACAATTTAATTTCTTAGTCCTGTCTTCAGGTTTACATAATTCATGCCATATATATTTGTATAAATTAGAATGACAAACATAATTGTATGACGGGGTCCTCTTTCAAAGGAAGACTATTTATGTGGTCTATTTTATATTTATGTATAAAATTGCATTGTATATGGAACACAGGATAACCTTTGAAGTAACAGCTTGAATGAAGAATGTGGGGAAAAACACTTTGAAAGACATTAAAATATAGTAAGTACAGAAGTACTCAGTAGTCCAATTCATTGATTAAATCATTTGACTTCAGTTCAAAAAAAATAGTAAGCAATATTAAGAGGTATTTTCTCAAATAAAAGCAGTGCATGTTAAGACTCCTGTTAATTCTTCTGTCACTTAATGTGCATGTTTTCCTATTTTTTCATAGTTGTCAATGTATTGTCAATATATTTGCTCCCAGAGTTCGTATTACAATGCCACTTACTGACTGGGTCCAAAGGAATTGGTAGCTTGTACTATCTGTTTTTACTGCAAAAATGTAAATTGAGGAATTCCTAGGTTGAACTGACTTTTTCTGAAACACATTTATAGGTGTTGCATACAAAGTTGTCTCTATCTCTCAGTGGATTTTTTTGTTTGGTTGCCCCTCTCCCCTCCAGATTTATCCGCCACCTAGCCTGCCACGAAATTACAGACCAGTCCATTACTTTCGACCTGTGATAATAGCTGGGAATGAAAACTGCCATTTACAGAAGGCACTGGAGGAGTCAGCTGGGAAACTGGAGAGCGATCCAGCACAGCAAAGCAGGCATGCTTTGAATGCAGCTCAGAGGAGGGAACAGCTAGGAGAGACTGAGCTGAAAGGTATATGTGACCATATCTTTGCTTGTGTTCCAGGTCCCCTTTTTTTAATAGAACAGTAAGAATTTCGTCTGGCCTTGAATGCTTATTTTCTAACATAAATATGTCAAAACTAGTTACTATAGCTAGAATACCATTTCATTGCTCAGTTTAATCTCAGCAGTTGAATTGTTGACATAGCTGTCTGTAACTTCATGTACTTAAATAATTTAAAGATAAAAAATATGTGTGGGCTTTTGTTTTGTTTGGGCGAGGGGAGGTTGTGGCCCTTTATGAATGTACTAGGCTGTGAGGATTTTTTCTGTAAAATGAGGTTTCACTGAAATACATTCAAATATACTGAAAAGATAATTTGTAACTGTGGCCCACATTTGTATCCACAATAGTAAACTTTATTAAGTTATATGTAAATACCATAAAAGATGTAATAGTGGCCAAATTTTTATCTGCCATGTATGCCATTTTATTTTTAATTTCCACTTAAGAGCATTTTATCTGGATGTATACGCATGTGGTAGGGATTTTTCCTCTGCTAAAGTGGAAGAAATAGTTCTAGTAATTTTTAATTTCTATTTATCTTTTACTGCTTTTTTTCTGCTTTAGGTCCGGCTCCTTCTATTTTGGAATATCTGTCTGAGAAAGATAGAGAAAGACTCAAAGAAATGAAACAAGCATCTGAACAACAAATGAAAGCAAAAATAGTGTCTCAGCAGTCACCAAATAGCAGATTCCAGCCAGCCTCCCCAGAAGGTGCTGCTCCTAAATGGCGAATGCTCCTGGGGAGGGAGTTAGCAAATGCTGGTTCTAGTGACTTCAAACCATTTGCAAAAAATCCAGAAAAACAAAGAAGATACGAAAATTTTGTGAAAAGTCTTAAAAAAGGAGAAAAAGGTAAAATATTTCTACATTAATTTTTTTTCTCCCCCGCCCCCCCTCCTTCTTTTGTGGCCCAATGCATTTTATATTCACTATGAGTTCTCTTCCTGAATTCCACATCATTTCTCCCTTTACTGTTTTTCAGGACCAATGTTAACAGATTTTTTTACTGATACTTAGTCATGTTGATTTCAGGAAAATGGCTCAGTTACGCAGTTGTCAGAAAGTCTTGATTTTAGGCATTACATTTCATACTTCTACAATGTAGCAGAAGTTAGGTTCTGTCTTCATTTCCTGGATTTCCCCTTATTGCATTTGCGAAGGTACACTTCAGCTTTGGTCAGTGGAACAAGCCTTTTCATTTAGTTTGTTTCTCTTTGAGGAGTTAAACTGACAGATTATATAAAGGCAGAAGGATGATTGGGTAACAGTAGAATTAAAAGAAACCCCATACCCTCTGCACGTGGGGGAGATAAGGACCCTAAAGTGAATGAAGTATTTCACACTTGTCAAAGCTTGTATTACATGTCATACTCAAACTTCTGCAGTCACTTATGTTCTTCTCAGAAAAAATTATGACTGTAAAAACACAGCATACATGCAGAGCTCTTACTAAAAACCAAAAAAAATTCCAACCTCCTTCATTTCTTTTCATTCTGTTTCAGTCTCCTTCCATTTTGTTTAGGTTTTTGCTATTAAATGATACTGTGGTGTATCTTAGATTAAACCAGGTACTTGCAATGCCTCGTGGTGAGTTCTCCAGTACTGTGATTTTTCTGTAAGGAATAAAAAGCTGAAGTTGATCTAGGGAGTTCATCATCAGCTCATGACACTAGATTGCCTTGAAATAAACTTTAAATAAAAGGGTTGGGTTTTTTTCTAATTTTGAAGTACACAGGGGCTATTGGGAAAGAAGAAGATGGGCACCAGGAAAATTTGACAGAGGAGAGCACCTAATGATAGGTAGAAAACCCAGGTTTGTTGTTTTAGTTGTGGTTTGGGGTTTTTTTGGGTATTTTTTAGAAGTCCTTTTCATGATATAAAATAAATATTTTCTGGTCAATAGCCTCTTCTGGTTACACATTGGGACACACTATTTGAGCTTTGAACGCATACATCCTCTGTTCAGGACTGGGGTTTCCTCTCGGTAAAATTGAGTATTCTCAATTATTACTATATTATGCCTCCTTAGTCATAATGATGAAAATGTAGAAATGTATAAATGAATGGTTAAAGGTCTGTTTTACTGTATTTGCTTGGCTGGTGTTATTTTCTCTTCTGGGAGAAAAAGTGAACCTGTTGCTGTAAACCTGTGTCCAAACTCTGTATTTATCAGTGGGCACTTTATGTACCAGAAGGCCCCTTAAAAGTTACCAAAGCCTAGCCAGGCTTAAACTCTTCCGTTTTATGTTTTATTTATTTGATAAAGCTTTGGATTATACTTTTTCTTTTAATCATCTGTTAAATCCATTTTGAACGTTCTTTAGAAGGCAATGAGTAAGGAATAAATTTTACAAGTAAAATCGTTTAAAGTATCCATTATGCATTTGGCAAGTGCTGTCATTCTTGCTATCTTAAGAAACTACCTCCCTGTATCAGGGATTAACACAGTTGAGATTCATACTACCCTTACACTAAATATTCATTAAATACTTGCAAGGGTGTTTGCTTATTACCTTATTTTTTGATTGAAAAGTGTTGACCCGAAGTAAGCTGTAATCTCTGCTAAGCATTTCTCTCCTTATCTTAAAGTAGATACATTGGAGCGCTTTTTAGACCCGAATATGACAGAATGGGAGCGAGGAAGAGAACAGGAGGAGTTCTTTCGTGCAGCGGTGTTCTACAGATCCTCAAATTCAACGCTGTCATCCAGATTTACCCGGGCCAAATATGAAGATGATGTTGACAAAGTTGAAGTTCCTCGAGACCAAGAGGTATATGCTGTTTACAGTCTTTTAATACAGTTGTTGTAGTTGTTGCCTTAGCCCTGACTCTGTTTTTCTTTTAAACTCTTATGTAGATATGTCACTATTTTGTTGCCCTTTTGTTTAGCAGCTTTCGAAAACACTCGGTGCATACAGATTAGTGATTTGTTAAACAGCATTTAAATATTTATGGATTTGTCTTGTTCTTAAGTCTTAAAACAGTTCATTAAGTTGTTACTTATTTAGCAGCTATAAATGTTTGACTTTTTCAGAATGATATTGATGATAAGGAAACAGCTGTGAAGATGAAGATGTTTGGCAAACTCACAAGAGACAAGTTTGAATGGCATCCGGATAAGCTGCTGTGTAAAAGATTTAATGTTCGTGATCCATATCCTGAGTAAGATAATTGATACTTATATTTTTAACACTTCTTAAAAATTCTGAGTTTTTCATTTGCTTGTGGAAAATCTGGCTTGATGTTTTCTTGTGTCATAAGGTAATACAGAACTGCCCAATGTTTTTATTTGTGTCATGAAATATGGTGACCTCTGATAAAATAGCATGCATTTGAAGGATTACTGTAGGTGCTTCAGCTTGTTGCAGATAATTTGAGGACTTTTCTGTGTTGAAAACAATAATCAGCAAACACTTTTATTTCTCTCTAGTTCTTCTGTAGTGGGTTTACCAAAAGTGAAACGGGACAAGTATTCTGTTTTTAATTTCTTAACTGTGCCTGAGCACACCACATCTGTAACTCAAACAACAAATGAAAAGATCCAAGAGAGTAACAGTCTCAACAGTAAGTTTTTTGTTACTTTATTAATTTAGCTATACATGAGATAATAGTACAGAAAAAGCATCTTTTTCATTGAGAACCTAGCCACGTGATTTTTTTCATTAAAAAAACCGAAACAAATTGAAAATAAAAATTCAGTGACATAAAAACTGAAGTTAGTGATACAATGCTAATTTCTTCTACCTAGAAGACATTTATAGTTCAAGTATTCATTAGAAAGATTTTAAAAATGTCAAACTGAAGAAGCAGAGTAATTTAAAATCAAGTAGGCCACGAAATGCAGAACAATTTGGCATGCAGGTGATTTGAATATTTTGGATGTTTTAGAACCAAAGAAACCTTCAAGGTGGGATGTGTCAGATAAAGAGAAGGAGAAGAAAGATTCTATCAGTGAATTCATTAGTCTTGCTAGATCAAAAGCTGATGTTCAGCAGCAGCCACCAGTGCCAGCAACAGAAGAATGTGGAACTGGGACAAGAGAAACTCTTCCCACTCTGGTGAGTTTACAACAGGATTTAACTTAAAAGGAATTGCTGTAAACGTTGACAACCCAGAAATAAGATGGGTTAATATATGAATTGATTTAATACAGGTCAGTTTGCACAAGAGCTAACTCAGGATGAGCAAAGGCATGAGATGGCACTTTGAAGAATTTGAGGTTATAACTCTGGGATGCAGGATGTTTGCAGCTTACAGGGACTGTAGATCTGATTATACTTGAAGTAGAGCTTAAGAGAAGAAAAAATGTAGCTCAGTAGTCTGGGAACTAAATTCAGTGACTTTACCACCACTCTGCTCACAGGCATAGAATATATTTATTTCTCCTTTCCATAGAGGAGAGTGCATGTTTTGGGGAGAAAGGTGATGTTTTCCTTTTGCTTAAATTTAGTATTTTATCACTGAAGTCTGACTTAATGAATTAGAATTTATAATATCTGGGGATCTGTCATCACAAACTGCACTACTCTTCACAGGACACTGGCTTAATTCCGCAGCATTTCAGAGCTTTACTATTTGGGACTAAGATTTATTTCACAGCTATTGTGTCATCCAAATGTTTTGTAAATAGCTGTCAGCGTGCTTGAAGTTATTCCTCATCAGAGAGAGATTGCTAGTTTCTTTAGTGTTTAAATACAGTTTGTTATTACGCTATTTAGCAGGTAGCTAATGAAGATAAGAATTGGGAGGAAGAAAGCAGACGACCACCCATGGACTTATTTAAGGCCATCTTTGTGAGCTCCTCAGATGAAAAATCATCTTCTTCTGAAGAAGAGAGTGATGAAGAACAACAGCCAGCTACTTCAGAAAGAGAGTCAGAAACCACCAAGCAAGCTGATGTACCAGACAGTTCTTCCTCTAATGTACAAGGTAGTACCTAATGGATGTTCATTTTTATGCAGCATAAAATAAATACCTTGTAAAAGTTTCATTTTTGAATCACACATTCTTGGAGTGTTAGGCCAATGTGATGCTCCTGTGCAGACCATCTGAGATGGCGGAGCTGGCCATGTAGAAAATGTGAATAATACAGCACTGAATAAGGCCTTGCATGTTACAGTGTTATTAGCACTGCCCTGTACCTTTTGTGTAGATGTTACAAGAAAACTGCCGTATGGAATATGCCTATTATACAGTGAGGGGGAACGAAACATCTAGTGTTAGAACATACTTAAAATGAGGATACTTTGTCCACTTACTGTCACAGTTGGTTAACATTTAACTTTTAGTGTTTATTAACCTTACACATCTCAGAGAGGTTTTTATTCGTTCTGAGTAATGGAAAAATAGTACTGTGTTATAAAATGGAAGCAAACAAATGCACTGATAGTAATTTAATTAATAATTGTATAGTTTAAAAGGTAAATTTTGATTTAAAAGAAAAAAACCCCACAGTGTGTCAACACGTTTCAGAATGTTGGCTACCCAGTTGGCCAAAACAGTCCATAGAGATAGAGGCTGCTGATCAGTTTGCTTTCTTAAAGGTTTTTAGAAAGCCTTCTTGAACTTCCTTCAACACTTCTTGGAAAAAGTATTTCCTTATTTGCTTTTCAAATATAGCATATTTTGGTTTTTTTCATAGAGAGTGTGACTGCTACAACTGATTCTGGCATTTCTTCATTGCCTACTTCAAAGCAGGAACTGGATGCAACAGAGGAATTTGGACCAAAGTTGCCGCCAGCTTTTTCTTCTGGTAGGTTCTGTAGGCATCTAGACTGTAAATTCTGCACTTTGAAATTGTATATAAAATATATGATACCTCTCTTTAAAAAAAACATTTCTGAATAGGCATTCTGTCTCTTAAATGTGTGTGTTATGTCAAACATCCATCAGCAAACGTTTTGTTGCCATGCGATGACCCACTAACAGGAACCTCTTTGCCTGTGTACCAGTTTTGTTTCAAGTCTGCAGAGGCAATGATAAAAAATTAATGTCAAAATATAGGACACCCTTGCAATTTCATTTTGTAACAGATTGCAAAGGCATTTAATTACAATAGGGATGTTGCAGTTGGGTGTTTTAGACATGTAATTTCCATTCTAAAGCTTAGGGGTTTTGTTTGTTCAACTATCATATTAGGTTAAAAGTAATACAGAATGTAATAAGCAAATTACCCTTTTTTGGTCTTTTTTTTTTTTATTCTTTATGCATTTGTTTTATACTTTAGGCACTACTTGGCAGCAACAAACAGTGGTGCCAGCAACTTTTCCTGGGCCTAGTAGGAAAGAAAAACATAGGAAAATCAGAGAGAGGCACAAGACTAAGAAAGAACGCAAACACAAAAAGGAAAAGGTACTCAATTTAAATACTGATTTTTTTATTTATTGGTTCTTCAATCTGCCTTTCAAAATGTTTTATTATTTATGCTTAGTTTAGAAAAAAAAAAATATATATACACTGGGACAAGAATGTAAGCGACAGAATTTCTCTAATGTTTTGAAACCAGAAAATTATCCTGCTATGATGCTGCTTTTGCCATATACACATATGTGACTACAGGTACGGTATTGTGGGTAGTTCCATGTTTTGTGTGGAAGATGTCAGGGATATTCTGGGAATTGCATTCATGGCTTATATACAAACAACTGTAATAAAACTTCTATTTTAGGCGGAGTTGAGTGCTTGGATTAAATGAATTTTGGTTTATAATTTTTTTTTAGCTCAGTCTGAGTAGTGGAAAAGAGTCATTGATAAGTGTTCTGATTCAGTTAGGCTTTGACTCCATACTGAAATCAACTTTTTTCTTTTGTTGACATTCAGAAAAATCCAAGTCTTTCACAAGGAGATAAAGGATTATTTCTCTTCTTTTTACAGAAAAAGAAGCATAAGAAGCAGAAAAACAAAGGAAAACAAAAGAATAAAAAAACAGAAAAAGAGAGCAGCTCCGACACTACAGATAGCAGTGACAGCCTTAGTGATATGGATACCACAGGCTTGTCGCCTAAAGAACTTCTAAGAAGGTAAGCAAAAGGTTACTTAAACACTTGCAAATTTTGCAGTGAATAACTAAAACATCAATTTATGAGTTGTCATTCTAGTGAACCTATTTGCAGCAAATGTGAATAAGCCAGTTTCTTTATGAAGATAAAATATTGCTCACTTTGGTGAGAAAAGAGTACAAATATTAGGCATTTTAATCTAGAGGGTAATTAATTTTAGGATAGCTTCTTAAAGTAAAGGCCACTAAGTACACAGCCCTAGCAGGGGTAATGGACATTATAATTAAAGATGACTGACATTTTTGGAAGGTATTTTGAATCGGAATTAAAAATAAAACAAGTACAGGTGGAGATGCATATTTTCATTTATGTACTTCTTTTCACTTGGGAACATTGGAAGAAACATTGTCTGCTAAGATTCCATTCAGATAGATCTGTTGTGTGGCACCGATGCTGAAGCTAGTCTGTGCTTCAGTGAGGGACAGTGAAGCAAGCAGAACAATCCTTGAGTCATGTACATGTCTTCTAAATTTAGACTGCTATTACATTTTTATAAACTAGAGACTTAAAGATAGTGCTAACATAAACGTGAAAATGAAAAAAGCACAGTTCACAGTATTTTGCTCACATGCTTGAAGAAAAGTAGGAACAAACCTAACTGTCTCTAGTGCAGATCATTCAGCTTCAAACACGTCCCATGTGGAACAGTCGCTGTATTGGCTTCTGTTTAGTGTCTCTTACTAGCTGAAGGAGAGGTCTCATGATATTTGTTGCATACCACATCCCTCTGGTCTAATGGCAAAGTGATTGGGCTCGAGGTGTGGAGTGGAATGGGCATGTACCAACTGGCATTTGAAAGGGCTCTGCCTTCCATTCCTTTAGAACTGAGTGTCAGTTATGTATTGGTGTTTTCTTCTTAAAAAACAAACTACTACTTGGATTTCAGAATAGCTAAAATACATTTTTTTGCATTTTGCACAACGTAGACTTCTTTGTACAAGCAGTTGTTTTGGAATCTTCACGTTTGCATGTCTCATCACTGAGAAAATGTTTTTATCTAATATAATTCAGATCTTTCTCTGAAACTAAGGTTTAAGAAACTGCTCAAGTAATAAAATGTTCTTAATGTGGTGTGTGACTGTTTAGTGTGACCTTTTTCTTTTTTTCCTCCCTTTTAGATTAAAACAACTTCAGTATTGAAGAGCTCTCTTGCTTTCTTCAGTATTGTGTGACGAGCTCAAATTTTTGATCTCCTCTGTGATGGTAGATCAGTGGTGTATAATGTGAAGCACTATAGATACAGTATTCATATTGAATTTCTTTGAAAGTAAATGTGCATATGTTTATTTTATGATGTTTCATGAGTTCAAAATGTATGGATTATAGAACATTGAAAAGACCCCTTTCTGGGCATAATAATCTGAAATACTGCAGGCTCTGTTTCAATTAATTAAACAAAGCATTTTAATAAATTTTATTATTACAAATAGGTTTTGTATAGTGATAGTTTTTTATGCCTAGGACCTCTAAAATGCTGGAGAGTAAGTTTCAGTCTGAATTAAATTAGGAGGTTAAAGCATTGTAAAATTTTTATTGGGTGCAAGTATTTTTATTGAATCTAATGCAGAATTTCACATCGCAGTTTTCAAGTATCCAGCTATTATTTTTGCCTCTCCAAATTGTATAACATTTACTATAGCAGCTCTAAACCAATAACCTTTGATAGAATCACAGAATATGCTGAGTTGGAAGGAACCCATCAGGATCATCAAGTCCAAGTCCTGGCCCTGCGCAGTTCATTTCACACAAATTATGGCTAATGTGCTGAAAGATGAGTACTACGATTATAATCTGCCTCATTTTACGTAGTTACAAAGAAAACTGTTCATGCTGCTTTTTGTCTGCAATTGTCATATTGCAGAATAATTTAAATATGAACCATGAAATAATACTGAGCTGTCTAGAGGTGGTGGGCAGTAGCTCTGGGCCCAGCTTGGAGCCCTGGCAGGAGTTCAGGTGATCTGGGAAAGGCAGGCGGGCTGGGCTGGGCCTGGGCCCCTGCCCACGGGGAGTTGGGGGGCTGGTGGCAGTCCAGGAATGAAAAGCTTTCTGTCGCTTTGTGTGTGGTTAATGCTTATGGCAGCTGTTGTTTGTTAGTTCTGTTCACACAAACACATGCTTGAGAGTCATGAGCAAACTCCCAAATGAGTGAAGAAATTACTTTTCAAAATATCTGGGCCAAAGTTTGTAACAATCTTGGCTAAAACATGTGGCCTAAGAACTTGATGTGCTGTGTTTTGATGGGCCAGAATCAAGGAAATGAGTGTTTGAAAGACTTGACAGACTTCATGAGATTTAAAGATTTTTTTTGAGTGGAGGAAGAGTTGGAAAAAAAAACAAACCTCCAGGAAAGTAAAAACGCAATCCCTATCCATCAACTTTTTTTTTTTCTCAACCAGATTTGGTAAATCTGCTCCAAGATAGTACCAAAGATGAGAACTTTGCTCAGTCAAGTGGAATTTAGGATACATTCTTCTGTGGTTCCAGCTTTCATACTCCCCCTCGTGGACTAAACTGTCAAAAATAATCTCAAGGACAACTATTCCTAAACATTGTTTCTTTACAGATTCCATTTAAAATTCTGGGAGGACACAGTGATACTGTGAGCTCCTGCCATTTTTGCTTTTAAGACACAAAAATACTTCTATGTTCTTATGCAGTGAATCTCTTCTTATGTTATGAATGCAGCAACAACAAACTAAAAAAAAATTAAACAAGGAATCTCAAAGCTGAAGTTCAGCAAGGAATGTTATACAGGCATGAAGATTGACTGAATCATCATGGAGCCTTCTGAAGATACTTTACTAAAGTTTAAAAATAGCAGCTGTAAATGTTTTTGCAATCACAGTTAATAGGAGAACACCTATATCATGCTTAGAACACGTTCTTTGACATTAAAAGGTGACTATTGTAAACACATGTTGCATAAACTGAGTAAGATCTCTAGTTTATTAATAGTTTAAAATGTGAAAGTTGATACAGAAAGGTTGCTTGTTATCCTGAAAGTTCCTTTTCCTGACTTGTTTATGTATGTGACTGGGGAAAAGGATAAGTCAGGGGTGGGACAGTTGTTACCACCATGGCCATGTTTTCATACTTGTCACTGGCTTTTTCCTTGTATTTCAATCTCAGTTGACGTGTACTCTTTTCTTGCTCCTCTTGAGTTTTGTGTAGTTGGCTGGGTTTCTCTAAAACTCCATTTGCCTTGGGGAGAGGAACTATGAGATCTGAGTGGGGAAAGTCTACAGATTCCAGGTGATCAAATCTAAATTAAGTCTGTTAAGATAGCTTGGAGACATAGTTATGTGAACCCATGAGTGCTATGCAAGCAAATGATTGTATCTGTGCTAAGCAGATTGCAGGTGTTGAGATCTGGCATACATTAAGCAGTCATGACTTAATATAAGAATTGGTAATGAGTAGTAGTGCATTAATGTCATATGAATTCAGATGAAAGAATTTAATAAAGTATCTAAAATTTTGGTTTCCTGCTGTGCAGTGCTAGGTTTCCACCATAACCAAAAACTTCTTCCAGTCATACTGAAAAAGCCTAAGAAGCCCAAAAGCGTAAGAAGTCCAGACAAGGTTCATCTTAGCAGCGTTATGTTACCCAAGAGCTGTGGATGGCTAGCTTAAAGACACCAGGAACTCTAGAAGGAAAAAAGTCACATCTTTTAATGACGAGATCTGAAGTAAATCAACACATGGCAACTGTACGCATGTATTGTAGATTGCAGATATAAAAATAAGTGTCTCAGTGTGTTAGTCATGACATTTACAGTTTAGTAACTGTCAGATTGACAGTTCCAAACTTTCCTGCTTTGTCTGAACTCAGAAGTGGAACTTTTAACCGTCAGATAAAAAAATGTAAACATGAAAAAGCCCCAAACAACCTCGTGTTAATCACCGAGACAGAAAATCCAAGAACTGGATACCCATCAAGGCACCGAAAAAGTAAAGTATGATACTGTATTAACTGGAAAAGATAAAATCAGAGTTCACATAAAATATAGTTTTATTCAGGAAAAAACCTGAACCATTCACCACAGGAATTAATTTAGGGCAGCACTATCTGTGTGAAGTTTACAAGAGCTATATGGACTTGGGGATTTCAAAAATCAGGCCTAGATTTGTGTGTGTATATACAGAGCTGTACCTGCATGAGTGAAATAATGCACATTTGTTACAAATGATTAACTGAAATGCCTTTTTTTGTTACATTTACACCAGTGTGAAGAATGTAAGAAACCTTTCTTATGCCTGCAACATAGAGACTCTGAATAATATGCAAGTGTGCATTCTGTCATCTGGCTTCTCCAGGGAGAAAAATTTTGCCATTGCTACCTTCATGTTTCTCCTGATCTTTGAATTACCTAGCAGTCTTGAGACTGTACATCTATATGAAATACACATATAAAGCTAAGACTTTCCTTTAGCCTTGCTCTACCGTAGTATTCTGTATGAAGAATAATAAAATAGATTGCACGAATCCATTCAATACCTGTGATGTATCAGGGAAAGAATAAAATCCCCAGGAATATAAATACTACTTATGCTGCATGGCACCAGAGAATAAAATTGTTTACTTGTCCTTTGGGAAACGTTAAACAATTTTAAATAAATACACTAGTCCAATCTTACTAAACACGTTACACTTAGATGCAAATTATTGACAGGTTTCCTTCTGTTCTCTAGAGGACACATTCTTCACTATGACAAACAACAATCTTTGCTGTCAGTGGACATCAGGAAGAGTTTTGTGAGTAAAACCATGAACAAAACCATGAACTTTTGTCTAACTTGTTGTCATACCCCTTAAAAATTTTTTCTGAAGGAGTTTTCAGGCACTGAGAGTAAGCTTACATCTGGCATGATGCAGCACAAATTAATTCTGTGTAGTAAAAGCTTCCTCCAACAAGGAGTGTAGTGTTTTAGCTGCCCTTTCTTAGGAGCAACCCTGAGAGGATTATATCTATTCAGTATATGTGAGAATGTCAATTAATAAAAGATTAACTGTTTCAAAATTTTTGGAAGCATTAGTCCTAAAAATAGTGTTTTCAACCTTTTCAACTTTTCCTTCTAAAAGAAATTTAAAGTGGGGAAAATATTTGGAATTGGGCATGTGACAGCCTGGAATGCAGTTAAACTGTGGAATACAAAGAAATCTTAGTAGGTAGATTTTTTCCCCTTGTATAAATTACATGAAGGTTAAATGAAAAATATTTCTATTTTTGTACAGATTTATGGCTTTGAATAAGTACTAGGTGATGAATTGTGTTGTTTTCCAGCATTCTTCCCCCTCTTCTTTACTAAATATTATTGTTTTGTTACAGAGGTTAAAAGAAAATGCTATGTCTATGCTCCTCATGCTGGTTTTTTTAAAGCAGATCACATAAAATATGCATGTTTTATAGATTATTTAATTTGGCTTTAATGTAGTTAGTAATGCAGAAGTAATTTCTGTATGTAAGAAAAGATTGTCCTAGAATAATTAATCTTATCTTGGAATTGGAAGTGTTCTTTATTTCTTTCTTTCTTTATTCTTTTCAGCTAGAAAAATCAGAGCTCCGTTTTTTCCCATTAAAACAGGAAAAAAAAGCAGTAGCTTTTTAGAGGTTTGGTTCATTTTGAATCAGTCGTGGGACTAGTTTGGAAATTTTCTTTTGAATGAATTCTCTCTTTTCCAAATTGAGAAAAAACCAGAGAAATATTAATTCTTACATTTTGGTTTTAAGAAAAGCAGGAAGTTTTATTTATTGCTGTTTTCTGTCCATTACCATCACTTGTTTAATGCCTGGGTGCCATGTGAGTTTCTTCCAGCCCTGCACTGGTCTCACTTGCAGCAGTCGGCTCACGTCTGTGTGCAGTGTAGGTTTGCTGCAGAATGTGGTAATTATGGACAATTCATAAGATGGAGATTTATCTACATTTTTTCTGGCTTTTGTACCACTGTAGTTTGAATAATTATCCCGGTCCCCGTTCTTATGTACGTGATGAGAAAGCTGTAAGGCTGTTTTGGACTAAGCCAGGATGGCTGCTCCATGGAGAATAACACCTCTAATTTGGCTGTAAATATGCCTTGGATGCCTGTTGAATTGCCATAGCAATCTGTGTGCTTCGCAGGTTCTGATGACACTCCGAGTGAGAAATCACAGAATTATAGATTGGCCTGGGCTGGAAGGGACCCTAAAGCTCATCCCATTCCACAACCCTTCCCTGGGCAGGGACACCTCCCACTGTCCCAGGTTGCTCCAAACCCCATCCAGCCTGGCCTTGGACACTTCCAGGGATCCAGGGGCAGCCACAGCTTCTCTGGGCACCTGTGCCAGGGCCTCCGCACCCTCACAGGGAACAAGTTCTTCCTAGTATCTAACCTAAACCTACTCTCTTTCAGATTGAAGGCATTCCCACTTATCCTGTCACTGCATGCTGTTGTAAATACTCTTTCTCCATCTTTATTGTAGGCTCCCTTCAGGTACTGGAAAGGCACAGGTCTGTTCCCGACGGGATCCTTTCCCAATGCCCTTGGATTAGGGGCTGGCCCACCTGGTGCTGCTGGGTTTGTTTGCCCTGTGCAGGTACCGGCTGTGGGCTTGGCCCGGGGAAGGGGTACCGGGGAGCAGCACCACTTCTGTCTACCATTCTTAGCAGCTCTCTCAGAACTGCCCAAACCACTTTTTCTGGTTATTTAGCTTGTGTGAACATACGCGTTTGGTTCGACACTGTGCCGGTATGTGTCCACAGATCATGAAGCACACGGCAGGGTGTGCATGTGTATATTGCGGTTTAATTTTTCATCATTATAGATGATTGCAGAGTCTGACTGAGACCCGATCTTCCCTTTGTATCCTGTGCCACGAACCTCGGCCGATCGAGGCACTGCAGGATAAGGCAGGGCTGGAGCCCGGCCGTAGGCAGTTTCGCCTAAATGTCTAAAAGGCTGACACTTACGCATTTTCCTCCGCTCTGTACGGGTGTTGTGCCAAAACCAACGCGGGCGCGGGTGCCGGTGGCAACAGCTCAGGCAGGGCCTCAGCCGCGCCCTTCGCGGGGGTTCCGGCAGGGCTGGCGAGGGCAGAGCAGCAGGGCCCGGGCCGCGCTCAAAGTTCCATTAAAGCTGCAGTGACGGACGGCACACTGCGCGGCGCCGTGGCTTAGTTGGTTAAAGCGCCTGTCTAGTAAACAGGAGATCCTGGGTTCGAATCCCAGCGGTGCCTGCAGCAAGCGGCTGCTGTTTTTTTCATCCCCAGCGCTGTTTTATCGCCGCCGCGTGGGGAGTGGCCGGGGATTGGGCTGCGGCGGGGGAAGCGATTCCGCTGGGTGTGCGTGTGTACATGAACATGAGCACACAAAAATAGCTGGAAGTCGCAAGTCCAAACTGTCTGCTATGTGTTTTAGGAGGGAGCTTTTTTCCAAACCTGAGGAGTACTTATTCACGCAGAGTCAGGAAAATGCCTCTCACAGTTTTTTCTTCTTATTGCCACATCTTCAATAGCCCCTAGGGTAAACAAAGCTATTATTGCCTTTTTTTCTTGCTCTTATAGCTGGAGTGCCTGCTGACTCGGTGTTTGCTGCTGAGGTTTTTTGTTGCCCATCAGCGCTGAGACCTGCCTTTTGCCTCTTACATGCTACTGTCACATTAAGTCTGGCTTTCCCAAGTGAAAGTTGCAATAAGCAGTCTGTGCTACCATGTCACAGTGCTGTGTTAGTGACACAGCACAGGGACAAAGGGTTTTCCTAGAAATCTTGAAAAATCAAAGCCCAAACCTTGCTGTGTTAGGCTTGGGAATTAGATTCAGTGAAAATATTCCAAATTTGTGTTACTTTAAAGAAAGGCAGAATCCATCCCTAAACCTAAAGAGAAAAGGCTTAGAATCCATTAATACGAGTTCCAGCCTAGCAACCATATCCTCAGGTGCTTTTTTTGCGCTCACACAGCAGTGATGGGAGTAAGCAGATTCACAGCCACATTTGGGGGTCAGGTTTTCAGGATTCAGATCAGCACCCAAATCACAGTTGTCAGTAGCCTCAAATGTAATGTATAAGGCTTAATGTCTAGGATGAACGCTTTGGTTATAATGTTTATCTGCAGGAATCTTTCTTTGAGTAGCAGTTACTATAAAAATGCAGGCTAGATAGTATCTGAAATGTCATAAATATAAGTAAACCATAATTGCAAACTGTGATATATTTTTTAAAAATTAGAATTATCTTGGGATTAATCTCCCATAGATTGACATTATCTAAAAGAAAACAAGAAGAACTAGACTGCAAATTAAGGAAGATTTGGGAAAAGAAGCTGCAGCGAATGCAGCCAATGAAACAAACTTGTTCTCTGCCCTTGCACAGGAGAGAGAGAGATTACTTAGGCATCCTTTATTTTGAATATTTGTACCTGCTGTTACTCTGCTAGTTTCCAGCTCGGTTCTGTTCTTTGGCTTGTACATGAGAACCACCAATGTTAAGGAGTTCTAGGCATTTGTATCAAAATTGTTAATGCTCTTTTCTGATGCATCAGCAGGAATGGCATGGTGAGCCAGCCAAGATGGTACCGGAGGGGGCTTGTCACTTTCTGCTTTAACACGAGCACCCTAAAAAAAGCCTGAAAACTCAAACTTAACTCTCTTGAGGAAGATCTTGACAAATTAGAGAAATGAGAGAGATGGGCAATCTACAACCATGTGAAGTTTAACACGGACAGGTGCTGGATTCTGCACCTGGGATGGGGCACCCCTGGCTGTGTGGATGGACTGGGGAACGAGAGGCTGGAGAGCAGCTGTGGGAAGGGACCTGGGGTCCTGGTCGATGGCCAGTTGGATCTGAGTCAGCAGTGCCCTGGCAGCCAGGAAGGACATCCCTTTCCTGGGGACATCAGGCCCAGCATCACCAGCCGGGCCAGGGAGGGGATTGTCCTGCTCGGCTCTGGGCTGGGGCGGCCTCACCTCGAGTGCTGGGGGCAGTTTTGGGCACCACAGCATAAGAAAGACACGAAGCCATTGGAGAGTGTGCAAAGGAGGCCACAAGGATGGGGAAGGGTCTGGAGCAGAGGCTTTATGAGGAGCAGCTGAGGGTGCTTGATGTGTTCAGCCTGGAGAAAAGGACATTGAGGGGAGACCTCGCTGAGCTCTTCAACATCCTCCCGAGGGGCAGCGCAGGGGCAAGTACCAATCTCTGCTCTCTGTGACCAGGGACAAGACCCAAGGAAACAACATGAAGCTGAATCAGGAGAGGTTTAGGTTGGTTATCAGGAAAAGATTTTTCCCCCAATGGGTGGTCAGGCACTAGAACAGCCTCCCCCAGGAAAGTGGTCACAGCTCCAAGCCTGTCATAGATCAAGAAGTGTTTCGACAATTTTCTCAGGCACAGAGTGGGATTCTTGGGGTGTCTGTGCAGGGCCAAGAGTTGGAGTCAATGATCCTGATGGGTCTCTTCCAACTTGGCACATTCTATGATTCTATGAAAATGTTTGAGGAAGATGGGCAAAATCAGAATCTGAATTGATTCATGAGCACAGACCTGATTTCTCTGGATTTTGCAAGACTCTGTTTTTATACATTAGTCAGAAATATGGAGCCCCAGCTTCTGTAAAGCCCCACATCTGAAATCCCCAGATTTCAAGGATATTCTATACACTTACATGGGAAATAATCCTATAAGACAATATCTAAGCAAAACGAGTGAACTGAGGCATATTTTTTTTGCCTAGATTGAAGGATATCTCAAAACATCATACAGTTGCTTGTTTTGGCTCAACCTTGGACATTTTAAATATGTATTTATGAAATCCCTTCATCTGAGCACTCAGCTTTGCCTGACTGCCCGGAGTGTATGGTTGAAGGGCCTGCTGGGCTGGGTAATTTGTTGTATTTCTTATTTAGCTATCAACATTAATAAGAAATGTGACACTCACTTCAATGTGCCTGTTCTGCTGACAGTAACACCTCAGTGCCCAGTTATTTCCAAGATTTGTTACCAGTCTTTTCCTTGGAGGGGAAAAGGATCCTTTCAAACTGCAATATGTCAACCTAAAAAGGTATAAGTCCATCTGCTTTCTTCATTCACTTTTTCCAATGTTTTACATTACCTTTGTGCAAATCACGAGTTGGAAGGGTAACAACAAATTTGCTGTCTAACAAATGTCAAAATTCAATTGTCTCCAAAAAGGTTGGTTTTTTTGAGTATCCTGAAATGGGAAATATGGGCAGATTTCAATTTGCAAATGGAAATGGTGTCTATGCTTGTTGAACTTGGTCTTGATTTTGGCTGAGCACTACATCACTCACTTGTTTTCCTTGCCAAAGTAGGCAACTGGACTATTCAGTCAGTCCAGCTAACTTCAGTGAAACTTTGGTTTTTCCCCCCCAGGATTAGGGCTTCAGGTCTCCTTCTTCTATTACAGGTAATATTTAGTTCCTAAGATAAGAGTAGAGGGAAAAATCCAAGGAAAATACTCACCAATGAGTTTGTGTAAAGTGCTTTAATGCATGTGATTAAAAAAACCTCTGTTAAAACATGAAAATACTAGTCAGGCCCAAAAGATTCTGTATTATTTATTATTTGAGTTTCTACAAAGTTTTTTTAAGGTAGTTTAAAACTGCTAAACAAATCACTAACTCTTAAGCTAAATGTGTATGTTGAGCGTGTATGGGGATTTTTTTTCTTTTGCATTTATACGTGGGAATAGACCAGATGAAGGCTGCTTAAATCTAAAGTAGTATTGTAGTAACAAATTTGTGAATACTGTTAAAATTGCATTAAAGCTTATACGTGGTGTGCCAGGTAGCAGTCAGTAACAGCTGTCTTTGCATAAATATTTGCCTTTTTATTTTTAATGGGAGCTGAATAAGCTTCCTTCTCTCACTCGTCACCCAAATGCTATGTCATCACATCAATATCCAGTGAGGTAAAGCCATTGCACTCTCTATATAATTATATTATCAACTGCTCTAAAATACAGCATGTTGTGCTCATAGGCCCCCTGGCCCTTATGCTACTGGTATTTGCAAGGTTGTATTTGAAAATCCATATATACTCAACTGTGATCTATTTAATTTCCAATGAGCAAGAGCTCCTGGTCAGAGTAGCCCTATGCATCAAGAGACCTGTCCTTGCCCCTCGGCTGCTCTTTGGCTCTGCACACACTGCTCTTAACTTTTCATCTCTTTTGCAATCTGCAAAATTACAATAATACCGACTGCTCTCACAGAGTTGCTGGGAGAGTTAATGAATGTAGTAGGAAGCACTCCAAGCTTTTGGATAAAATAATGTTTTTGTTTTTCTCCTCAGTGAGTTCAGGTCGTGCTGGGACTAAGCCTTTTCAATAATGCTGGCAGTGTTCACAGATGCATTTAGACTGTTTCTGGGAAAAGGGGCCTGACTAACTTCATCTCATTGATGAGATAGAAAATCAATTTGCAAATAAAACTTTTGAAATTATTAAATAGGGGAGTTCATTGAAAATTTAGCATGTAGGACTGTTTTATCCTTCTTGTTGAAGGTGCTTATTAACTGCTAAGATTATTTTATGTTTATCCACAGAAATATATGTAATACATGTTTTTACAGGCCAGTATTTTTCTGACGACATACTTCTCCTATTTTAATCTTCCAAAATATTGCAACATTTTACATGAAGGTGTGTGATTATGGTATCAATATATGATTGATATTACCTGAGGAGGGTTAAGTTTTATATGTAGCTTATGATGAGTATTTAAGAAACACTTTAGAATCTTTCTAATTGTAATGTTTATTGATGCCAAATGGAAACCAAATGGCTGCAGTCTGTAAGATAGTAGGGTGAATACCGTATTTCTTATGACTGTTCCCATAATGACTCCTCCTTCAAATGGAAGCTTAAAATGCTCTCCATTATCTATTATCGGTTCTGGCTCACTGGGGAGGCCCCAGGTGACTGAAGGTGCCAATGTGATGCCGACCCAACAAGAATGGCTGGAAGGAGGATCTGGGAAACTCCAGGCCTGTCAGCCTGACCTCGGTGCCCAGCAAGATTATGGAACAGATCATCCTGAGTGCCATCACATGGCACCTACAGGATGGCGAAGGGATCAGAAACAGCCAGCATACGTTTAGGAAAGGCAAGTCCTGCCTGACTAATCTATCTTCTTTTATGACGAGGGGACCTACCAAATAGATGAGAGTAAGGCTGTGGATGTGTCTACCAAGACTTCAGCAAGGCCTTTGATACTGTCTCTCATAGCATTCTCCTGGAGAACCTGGCAGCTCATGGCTTGGACATGTGCATCTTCACTTGGTTAAGAACTGGCTGATGGCCTGGCCAATGGAGTGGTGGTGAATGGAGTTAAATCCAGTTGGCAGCTCGTCAGTAGTGGAGTCCTCCAGGGCTCAGTATTGGGGGCGGTGCTGTTTAATATCTTTATTGATGATCTGGATGAGGGAATTGAGTGTACCCACGGACGACACCAAGCTGGGTCAGAGTGAAGATCTGCTGGAGGGCGGGAAGGCTGCAGAGGGACCTAGACAGGCTGGATCAATTGACTGAGACCACTGGCATGAGGTCAAACAGGACCAAGTGCCGGGTCGTACACTTTGGGCACAGGGACCCTCTGCAGCTCCCAGCTGTGGAAAGAGTGGCTGGGATGCTGATTGGCAGTGGCTGAACCTGAGCCCGGGTCTACCCAGGTGGGCAAGAGGGCCAGTGGCACCTGGCCTGTATCAGCAATAGTGTAGCCATCAGGATCGGGGCAGTGATCGTCCCTCTGTGCTGGGCAGTGGTGAGGCCACACCTTGAGTGCTGTGTCCATTTCGATTCCAGAAGGACATTGAGGTGCTGGAGAAAGTCCAGAGCAGAGAAAGGAAGTTGATTAAGGGTCTAGAGAATAAGTCTGATGAGAAGCGGCTGAGAGAACTGAGGAAGCTGGGGAGGGCTCAGTCTTGAGCAAAGGAGGCCCAGGGGGGACCTTGTCATTCTCTACAACTCCCTGACAGGAGGTTGTAGTAAGGTGGGGGTCAGGCTCTTCTCACAGACAACCAGTGACAGGACAAGAGGACACAGCCTTAAGCTGCGCCAGGGAGGTTTAGGTTGGACATCAGGAGGAGTTTCTTCACAGAAAGGATTCTTAAACATTGGAAGACCTTGGCCAGGGAGGTGTTCAAGGACCAACTGGACATGGCATTCAGTGCTCTGGTCTGGTTGACCAGGAGGTGTTTGGTCCAAAGTTTGACTCAATGATCTCAGAGGTCTCTTACAACCTAATTGATTCTGTGATTCTTTGGATTTAACACCTGGTGAAGACAGCGAATCCTTTCAAGTTAAGTATGATAAACTATAATGTCTTGTAAAAGGATTTTATAGGAGCTCACATTACCCTGATCAATCTATAGAATAGACACAAATCCTTAGAATTGTTAATTGTTCTCTGGTCTTTTTATCCACAGAGCACACAATGTTCTACAGTTTTAGAGCTATAATGAATCTCTGAAATCACATTAAGGTGGAACCAAATAATAATTTAATTACCAGTAGCAGGAATCCTGTTAAATTATTTGAGCAGGAAGAACATATCCACCTGCCTTTGAAAATTTGTGATAAATTTAATGGTATAAGTTCTTCAGCAGTAATTGTTTGGGTAATCTCTGGATATAACACACAGGTAATTTAACCATGATTTTCTTGAATGGTTCCTAAATTGCAGTGTGTTTTCTTAATAATTGTGCATGTTTTCCTTCATTTTCTAGGCTGTGTGGGCAAGGACAAAATACACAAGCTACAAGTTCATTAAGAAGTCAGGAGGTTCTGGATTGTTCATGTGTAATCTGTGACCAAAGCCTCATGTCATACAGTGCAGTCTCAAGCTCAGAAAAAGATTTTCAGTTTAGAAAAGCAGAGTTTTTATAATTAAATATATTACCTTTATGTATTCAGTGGCTATTTATATGATGCCTGCCTTTGACTTGCTCTTGCATGGTTTAAATGCAAGACACTCAAAATACATGCCAAAAGAACTTAGTCAGGTAACTTCAGCCTGAACCAGGTATACCAGTGCTCTGGCCAGAATCTGCTTATTGGTTTTCATGTGACATTCTCATGTGTCAGTTGAAAGTGAAGTCTTGTCTTGAATTAGTCTAATAAAACATTTTCCATCTGGAATAGAAAAGACCATAGTTCCAAGCTTTTATGAAAGCCTTACAAATTAACTTGAGATAAATAAATAAAATATCTTTTAATGTATGTAATTGGAAGAGAAATTTGTGTTCTAGCAGCTTCTCATGATTTATCCTAATGGAGGCAAATTTATTGAGATGAGAGAAAAGCAAGGAATCTGCCTGCTTGTATATTCAAAAATAAAATATGTTTCTTGTTGTCTAAAAGCAGCTGCATCACTAGAAAATGTGTTCTAATGGAATATTTGTTTTTTCAATAGGAGACTAAACTGCTTCTTAGAGCTGTGGATTGAGCCAAATGACTTTTAAAGCCCAGAAATTCAATTTTGAAAGGTGTTAACTTAGATTCTAGCTTTGTTCTCAGCTGCTGCTCCTGCTGCTGCAGGTTTTCTCTTTTGGTGTCTAACTGACATACTGTGTGAACACTTAATAAGTAAGTTGCACATAAGGTGGTGGAAAAAGATGATATATTGCCATACTTTCTTTGACTTAATCACAGCCTATACAGTATGTCTAAGGATCTGTAGGGTAATAAATTTAAGTTATCCTGGTAGGTATATTTTTAATAAGCTTTGACCCTAGACAGTTGCCAGAACACTGTCTGTGTCTATTACTGATTAATAGCTGAATTTGGAGCAAAACTAACCTGTTCTTGAGAATCAGCTGCTGGGATTCTATCAAGATGCTATGGAAGAATAGCATGTGAAATAATATATTAGCAGCTTAGTATTTATATAAAAATATGAAGTGGTGAAATAGAAGTCAGTAGCTTGCAATTTAAAGAATTCTCAAAGTGCCAGAATTGCTCCAGAAGATCTTTAACTCCTGTGCTGTTGTGATGAATAATTTTATTAGGAGTTTCATAGCCAGCTTGCTCTGTGAAATTGTATCCAGAACTTACCACAATAACAGTTAAATATTACTTAACATAAGAAAATATGTAGACTCAAATTGAATCAGACTGACAGTGTATCTGGCCCAGCGTTCTCTCTAATAAACACGGCCAACAGCACGTGTCTAGGGCAGAACATAAGCACAGGCCAAACAGGCAGCAATATTTTGCCAGAATACCCTACCAGCCTCTGGTGATTTTCAGCTTAGGGTCTTGAACTTTTGAATACTGACCTGATCAAATTTAATTTTTCATTCCTCCATGTCTGTGAATAGGAAAAAGTGAAGTGACTCATGCAGGCAGATTTGCTTATTGGAAATATCTTTTATCAAAGTGGCAGTTGCCTAAAGAAGGGAAATATTAGAGGCTGCCAAATGTTTAGTGGCTGTTCATTGAGACACTGACTATAGGCTTAGGGGAAGATATCTCCAGTTTGCCTGGGAGCTGGCATTACTGCCTGCACATTATTCACAAAGATTTGGGTGAAAACATTTGATAAAAACATCAAGCGAAGCCACATTGCCTGTTAACCCCAGTTTGTAGGACTGCTTTTTTGTCTTTCCTGACACGCTCTGCTGTGATGTGTCATTCTTCAATAGGCATGTTCAGCTACATGGTGTCATGGCTGTATAATGTGATGTATGCATTGTGAAAGGATTTGCCATGGTGTCAGCTCTGAATTTTGGGGGAGAGGGAGGGGGAGAACTGTTTGGGATACTGCAGTCTGCATATTGGAAAACAAAGACATTTCCCAATTATTCCTTTGCTGCTTGTAGAAAATAT
The DNA here is from genome assembly GCA_013397055.1 of Pachycephala philippinensis. Taxonomy (NCBI): domain Eukaryota; kingdom Metazoa; phylum Chordata; class Aves; order Passeriformes; genus Pachycephala; species Pachycephala philippinensis. The sequence continues at coordinate 29,315 of VWZT01002698.1, forward strand.
TGATATGGATGGTTTATTTTGTAATTAATTTGCAGAACTTATACCTACGGCTTGTAGGCTTGTTTTAAGGTTTCCATTGTCTGTTCTTACAAAGCAAGCAATGACATCAGAGTGTCTTATTATGAAGAAAGTGACTTGCCTCCATCACCCAGCAGAGAAGTCCCTGATGCATTTCGCCATTGATGTTTACAGCGTAGATGTTTACAGAGATAAAACTGGCTATCTCCTGTAAACTTGGAGATAGATATGGTAGATATCCCATAGTGTCACTTAGAAGACAGAAAATGCAACAGAGGCCAGGAGGAGAGAGAGCAAGAGGACGCTGAAGAATTTAGATCCTTCCTGTTTAGGACCTGTGCTGCTCCATTCTCCAGGCAGCCCAGTTCATAAGTACACCAGATTAAAAGAAGGCATCTGTCTTTTTTTTGCAACAAGACTTTTCTTTCTTTCAAAAACCTGTAGTTAAGCTAAGATTAAGGTTTAAATGTGCAAGGTTATTTTTAATATTATTTGGAGAGGTAATCAAGCAGTGACCTCACTTGACGTCGATGGCAAAACTCCCGCTGACTGTGCTGTAGTGAGATTTTCATTCAATAAAAAGGCAATAAAGAATCTAATTCATAATGAAGGGAGGAAAAGATGAATCAATTCAAGCTGTGTGGGTAGATTCTTTCCTGTGCTGTTAACTGTGCAGTGCTATCAAAACAACAAGGTCTGTCCTTATCTCCTGTAGTATTTATGGTTATTCTTTACTTACAAATGACTAAACACAATTAGCCCTTATAATTAGCTGTTTGTTGTCTATGGAAATTATTGAGTGATGACTTTTTCTGAAAAAAACCCTTGTTAATATTTTAACACGAGAAATACTTTGAAATTACAGCTATTTTTAAATGATGTAAGGGTTGACCAGGTATTGTTTGTAGATGTTTTTTAAACAAATGTGGGTTTTAGTATGTATACTATATACATCAGAAATCTTTCTCCCTTTTTGTCCAGCGATAAAATAATAGTTAAAAATATCATAATAGTTATAACTATCATAAGAGCAAATAATATGATTATTTATTCATATTATTTCATTTGACATATCTTGCTGAATGAACATGCTAGAAGGTCATAGCTCAGAAATAATTTATTACAGTGTCCCTAATTTCTATGAGTATGGCTTAATATTTGAAGAAATTACTGATATAAACTATTCAATTAACTCCGCAGGTTTATTTCTGATTAATTATACTATATATGGTGCTTCTCTATTAAAATAAATACTTAGTGTCAGTAAAAATAATATGCTAACTCAGTTCTGTGTGGCCAGCTCTGAGTGGCTAATTTCTTCAGTACTCAACTTAAATTTTTTTTAATTAACATTTTAATTTGCATGTCATTTTCAGGCAGAACAGAATCATTCTCTTTTTTTCCTTCTTATGGGTTATGCTCTTTTATTGTGTGCTTCTCAAGGTAATTTGGGTTATCTTTATGTAATAAATATGTATTGATGCACTATCTTAATTGATCAGGGCACCAATATCCTATTATTTCCCTACTTTTAAAGCAAACCAAACCCAATCTTTATACTGTATTATCTATACTGGCTAAGTTCTAAAGTTTGTTCTTTTGTATTCATTAATAGAATGTCCTTTAAAGAGCAAGAGTTCTGTGTTCTTAACCACCATGACTGCACACATGTGATGAAGAACGGGCTTATGCAGACTGCCCAGGTATGATTATCACATGACATCTTTTTCTTTTGCCTCAGAAAATGTATCCAAGGTATGTCTAGAAAAGTCCTTAAATGAATCTTCAGTATATAAGGTTTGCAAGTTGAATAAAAAAAACCCCTCAAGACTTTTACTTCTCGACTCTAACCAGCTGAAAAGATATGCAGGTCTCTGGTCTACAGTTCTTTGTCTACCCAGAAAACGAAAGTGTTGGGTGAATAACTAACTCGGGACACCTGGTCAAAATGAGTAAACTGCCTTGGTTGCCATGGCCAGAACCTGCTGCCCTTCTAAGAACAGGGTGAACTTCATGTGCTCCTTAATATTGTTTCCCATGAGGTCAATTGTGATTTCTTCTGGTATTCTCTCTGGCTGTGGTCTGTGGAAACAAAACCTGGAAGATTAAGGGAGAATTAATGAATTAGTAGTTGCAAACACAAATTCAGAATTATTAGAGCCCAAGGCTGTTATGAGATAGCTCATCTCTCAAAAAAGGTGCTAGTAAGATCCTTAACACTGTTGTTTAGATATCATGGTCCAAATTCAGTGTCACATGACTAGAAATAAGAGAAGGATTTAGTCACTTCTTTTGATACTGTTTTGTTAAATCTCTGACTTAATAGTTTCCAAATGTTTTCACATAAATTGATTATGCAGCTGCTGTATTTCTGTATTTCAGCAGCTCTAAATGTGGGGCCCTCAGGAGAGCATAAAAATAGATTTGGGCCTGCCTTGGCGCTATTGGTTTTAGGCCTGCCTGACGGTCATCATAGCTAATGTGGCTGCAGAGCTCTTGGCTGGTACTGTACTTTGTACTGAAATTGATCCATATATTTGCTCTGCATCTGCTCTTCCCTGTGAAGAACTTCAGGAAGAATATTAGCAATGACCTTGTGAGGGAAAATTGCCCGTAAGGAAGAAGAGCATACGTTATGCAGTAAATACAAATATTTCTGAAACGAAGTTACATTGTGGGAATATTAAGATAGTTAATGCTCGTACATCAAGATTTACATATCACTGATGGGTTTTGTGTTAATTTTTTGTGCCCTTGACTCTGGATAGAGCTTTGCAGAAATCTTACTGAGCCCTTCTGTGCTGGGATGCATCAAGTAAATTACCAGCAAAACCAGTGAGACTAGTGCCAAGCTAAATGTGGGCACTGCAATGAATATTTGTAATTGTTTCCAACTGGGATTAATGTACTTTCAGTAGATGTATAGACACTGGATGAAATATTTAAAATTGCTTAACAGTTAAATATTTGCTAGTGTGGCTTCCTTTTGAGAAGTAGGAAGCCTTTGTGATTCTCTTCCTTCTGTGTTGCTGTAATCAATGGACACTGCTTTGCCGTTAAGCTCAGCAAATGTAGGATTGAGAACAAATTAAGTCATCACTATGCACCAGTTCTTCGCAATAGGGGAGGCAAGAAGAGTTGATTTTGTGATTGCTGCACTTGTGGCCATGGAAATGGATCAATGCCATGTTGTCTAATGAAACAATGGTATTAAATATTATCTCTTTGAATCACAATCTTTGTTCAAGCTAGTACAATGCCATTTTTACGGACATAACTTCTACTATTTTTTTGTAGTTAGAGCAGAAGAGCATGGAATAAATAAGATTAAAAAATAACAATTGTTGTAATTACTCTCGTTTATGAAAGCTGGCAAATTACTATAGTAAAGGAATATTTTAAAAGGAGTAGTTCTTTCTAAGTTACATGACAATTATATGTGAGTTGCCTTATTTCTGGTACTCAACAACACAAATGCATACACATATTTTTGTTCATTTGTTCCAAGAGTGTCTGTGAATAATGATAGATTCATAAAAGCTAATTACAGTTAACTCCCAAGACAACTGGTTGGGTGAGATAGTAACTGAAAAATCTATAAACATCTGAAAAGTCTGTAAGTGAGTCTGACAATTTGTATAAAAATTTAAGTATAAATGAATACTTGGGCATTTTATTCAAATAGGTTTTAAAACTGGTTTAACCTTCACAGCACCTCCCCTGACATGGACAAAACAAATACTGTGGTGCCACGGGAAAAAATGCTCTGGTGAAGGGTATTTCAACAATGATCGCTGTAGATGTACACACCAATCTGGGGATCATGGGATTTTCTGTGCTATGTATACTGTGTTACCCTGGAGTCCTCTCAAATCTGTACAAGATCAAAGAACTTTTCTGTTAGCTACTTTTAATTTAGAATATGTGACCCCACTGGTTCTATCAGCTTGATTGCTTTCTGTTTAAAAGAAAACGTGTAAAATATAAATATAGAGCAACACATGGAGCAGTGTATGTATAAATTGTTTTTTATTATTGTTGCCTGCTGAAGGATTCTCTCTTATGCCCTCTGGAGTATGATTGGTTCTGAGATTTCCCAGAGTGAGAACTCTGTAGAGAAACTATTTATTTAGAAAAGTTATAGTTACCTTCACATAATTCTGATTTTAGGTAGGTACTATTTTGCAACATTCCTGTTCACTTGCCACTACAGGCACTGGTGGATACTATCCTAAGTGGTTTTACTGCAGTTTTCTACGATTTTATTTCCTAATTTTTATTAAAATAATATTTTTCATTAATTTAGTTGGCTTCTTTATCCGGCACCTTTATCTTCAACTGAGGAAATAACTGAAATGTTTTGACAGCCACATGGATATTCTGGGAGGGGATGCCCTCTTGGAGAGTAATGCATGCAGCCACGCTACTGCTGCCCTCAAGGATAAATAAATGAATGTCAGCTCAGGGGAGCACCATTGATCCTGTGTGAGAGGTTGATGCGTATGAAAGAGGATCTCAGATAACTCAACCTTCAAAAACATGGAAGCACAAGGGCAGAAATTTTCTCAATTTTGTCTTTCAGTTTTTGACAAATATCTTACTACTCAGGCATCAGGTTTACATATGATGTTGTATTGTAACAATATGTGTGGTTAAAGCCTTGTGAAAACAAGTACCAGTGCTCTCTTAAAACAGTTGTGATCCTCTAAATCAGTGATTATCCTTATACTCACTGTCTTTTCTTTTTTCTTTTTCTTCTCTCTAGGCATACTTACAGCCTATGTGTGTATGAATCTCCAGGGCTGCCAGTCTTGTTCACTCACTGTTCAGTTGTTGAAATGATTTTCCCTTCTCGTTCTTCAACCCATTTACCACAGGCTCTCCTTTTATTTTCATGCTTTGGTTAGAACATACAACTAGGATCCACAGCTCTGCTGCATGGACTGTGTCTTAGTTAAAGGGTATACCGGATTATAGGGTTTTCTTCATGCAAAATAAAATCTGACAAAGGTTGAAGCAGCTTTGATTATTCTACAAATCTCAGACAGTAGTTTTATTCCATCGTTTATGCTTATCCTTTTTTTTTCTTTTTTTTCCCTTTTTTCTTTTTTCTCTTCTCTGTAATGTGGTCTGAATTAGCATGCTCATTTGTGAAAACATTACTGGGTTTTATATTAATCAGATTTCACCTGCTCTCTTCAGACAGATTTTACTTTTTAGAAATGTTGCACAATGTGCAATAATAAAAACAGCCTAAGCAGCATGGAACAGAGATGAAAACATTACACCTTCAGGGCAGGTATAATTTCCTATCCCTAGCTGTGAGCCCACTGTCCTTGATGACATGCTACCAGTTTTTTACCATTCTAGCTGTTACTGTCAATAGTTGGCAGAATCAATGAGGATCCGGAAAGACGGTTTGTTTATCCAGTGTGACAAACCAAAGAGAGCAGAGCATTTTGTGTCATGGAAATCCATCTCATGACTTAGTAGCGATGGACTTGACATGTTCTGTGTCCTTCTCCTGGTAGGTGCTGGCTCACAGCCTGTGTAAAGATCTGACATCCACACTTGGGCACAGGCTGGCATTTCTTCTTTCCTAGTGCTTTAAACTTGTTTTGTGTTTTAGTGAAATTAGCTGAACAGATGATTGTCCTGATGCACCAGTATATTGTCATCATTATGTCCTTTTTAATACAATACTAAGTCTGGCTGTGAAAAGTAGGTAGATTTTTTAGGTGAGCTCATGTGTTCTTTTATATCCTTTTTCACTCTTTTGTGGAACAGCTTCACTGAGGCACAGTTCCAAATTCTTGCTGTGTTATCAGTCTACTCATGTTAAGAAGAGCTTTGGGAAATAAGATGTAATTTGCTCTTTTATGAACCCAAAATTCACTGTACTATGAATATGTATTGAGAACATCGAGAAGAAAATTTAGAATAATTGTCAGTAATAATGATTTTTGTTGGTTCCAAGGATACTCTCATACTGTAAAATCATTAGGACTTTTAAGACTATGTGGGATATTGCAACGAATAAGAAGTGCAATGCTTCACGCAGAATGGGTTTAAGAGAAATTTATACTTGAAAACATACCACTGGAACTTTAAAAATGTAACTATAGTAGATAAATAAAGGAAAGAAAGCCATACATCAGTCTTAGTGACAACCCCTGAGACAGGTGAAACACGAATTGCATTTTCTAGGACCCAATAAAACCTTTAAGGAAGTATCTGGGGCAAATTTTAATGAAGAGTAGCCAGAGGCACTAAGTTCTAGTTATTGGTAACATGAGCAGTAGGAAACAAAAAAAGAAAAAAAAAATATTTAATTGTCGATGAAACAGGAGAAGCCTGGTTATCCTTACCCTCTACAGTGCTTTTCCTGCTGAACTCGTAATTGGATGTAAAATGTAAACTTCACACGTAATGTAAACGTAATTGGAAGTAAAATGGCAGTCTATAATAAGTATACTGCTTAATATAGACTTTAACTATTATTCAGTTTACAGTGGAATTGCTGCAGTGCATGGAGTCTGGTTCTGTACAGAACTGTACTCTTGGTATTGCTGTGATTTTTAACCCAGTGCTTGTTGGTGAAACAGCAAAGCACCAGCTCCAAGTTACTTTGCTGCACCATTCATCAGACATTGGCTTGCTGATCAGCATGCTCTGGCTAACTTTTAAGTCTTTGCACAAGTTTCCCAGTTGTAAGAATGGATGGAAGACAGCTCTAAAAATTACTAGTGTTCCCAACTAATGGGTAACATTACACCAGAGAGCATTTTCTGGAGTGATAGTGGGAACACTACAGGGTGGTGTGACAGGGGAGCTGCTCTGTAGCCTCTGCATCTGCACTGCAGTGGTTTACAGCCCTTCTCCACAGTACAAAAACCAGTCACTGAACTCATTTGAAGGTGTCTCTTCAGTCCTAATGATATGCTTTGCTTCTCAGTGCATGCTTCATTTTAGATCAGCCTGATTGTATGTAACACTTCAATTAATTTCTAATTTTTTTCTTTCTTTATAACAGAATTGGAGGTTGGAAGCACATTGCTGAGCAACCTCAGGTGGCTATTTTCATCTGCTCTGATAACAATATGCATTCTGAGCAAAGGTATTTGTTCTCTCCCTAGGAGATAGCTTTAATGCACATTCACTGTGTTCATTCTGTGACTTAGACGAGGTTTCATGCTTCTAATTCCAATCTGTTTGATTTCCTACTTAAATTCTAAAATAAGTCTAGTAATTCATGCAGCTAGTATATCTTGACTAAGAATGTATTGATAGTTTGTTCCATTTCCTTCTGTAGAAAAGAAGTAAAGTAATAAAGACAACCCCAGGCCTCACTGAGCCTGTTATTTCTCTGAATTTCTGTAGGTGAAGGGGAATCTGAAAACACATTAATTCACCTGAAATGCAACTCACTCTTATTTTGGTACTGCTCTTTTATAATTTACAAGCAGAGACTTCTTGAGTTACTTTACCCCTCATTTACCGAACATTTTGTATGTCAAGGAGAATAGTAAATCCTTTGAGACTCCAGCTACCAGAGAGAGTAAGCCCCTAATATAAGTTCAAAAGGATTTATCATAAACTAAATTAAATCATCCAAACTCATTTCATCAATAGATATGAAGGAACAGGCAGAAGAGAGAAATCAGTTTAGCATCTTCGTAGATACGGGGTCTCACTATTGTCTTGCGATGTTTTTCTACTATGTAGATAATAAAACCCAGCATCACCGCAGTTTAAATCAATCCAGATACAGTTATTAAAAGATAAAGTCACCAGGGAGGTAGGAGATGTGGTGTGATGTTGAAATAGCTTTTCACTGTGGCATCATAAGTGAAATAAATGTGTAGGAACTTACTGTCCTTGTGTAAACTGCAGAATCTCTGTGCTGTGCAGTGGGACTGGGAAGGTGCTCAGAACATTCCAGGGTGCTGCAGGGAACAAGTGTGTGTGTTGGCCTGCAATGGATGGCAGCCTCCTGAAACAGTTGACATAACTGCTGATAAAGCAGCAACTTGAGATTATACTTCAAAAACTGAATCACACTGAAAATATTTAGAGGCAAAAAAGAAGAGAGAAATAAAACAGTGCTGGTTGTGGCCTGTTTTTTTCTTTCAGGTGTCTGGAATGACTTGTTGTCCAGTGGAGCTTATTGATAAAGTGCAGTTTAAAAATCTTCTTAAGGAAATGATAAACTGATAAACTTCTCTGATAAACTTCCTCCAATTATTTCTGTAAGTATTTGAAATGCAGACAAGTCTATTTCTCTTCTGTAATTATACTGCATGTTTCAAAAATCTGATCTCAATAACACAATTAAACAAAAATGAGACAATTTACTTAACGGAGCAGGTTGTGTGGACCTTCAGTTTTGTTAAGAGAGCTAAGTTACAAGTATAAAAAAAACTAATATGGAATTAATGATGCCTTGATAGTAGTTACAAAGACAACTGAACACTTTTGAGAGAGAGTAATTTTATTTTGTTTTTCAAGCAACTACCTAATGGAATAGCTGCTCATAATCTGGTCTGCTTGATACAAACTCGGGATTTCATTGAACATTCGGAGTGTCAGAGGAGTATCACAGCTTTGCACTCTCTTTGGAAAAATACCTATACACTGGTGATGTTCTTATAGCATTTCTCCATCAAACAATTTGGATTTGCCTTCCTGTGATACCAAATTGCTCATATTTATTCCCATCACATTTCATAAAATGAATGTGAATTACAACAGGGTTTTTTCAGTTCTACACAGAATCCATGAATAACAAATTCCTAAAGAAGAGGAAGGAAAATAGATCACTGAAGTTTAGTAATGATTTATAATGGATCAAGGCAAGAATAGTGTTAAAGTTGGTGCAGCAAAGTACCCTTGAGAATTTTCTTCTCTTTCAGGGAGAATGTAGTTGTCACTAAATGTAAACCTTATTAAATGCAGCCAGATAGTGCTGTGCCGTGATGCAATAAAACTAGAGGTGAACAGTGTGAGGCTGAGACAAATAATATATGTTACCACACCTAAAGTTCTCTAACCAACTTTTCTTTAATGCCGGTTGTCAAAAGAGAACAGTGGTGATTATATGGGATCGCAGTCTTGCTGATCTGCACAAATCTGTACATGCATTGAAAGAGATATATGCTGAAAAAGAGATAAATGCATATAAATTACTTGTGGAACTGGTAAAATTATGGTCTTAGTTTAAAGAAATCTCAACCAAATTAATCCATAGATAGAGACGCTTGTAAAAGAAGCATAAGCTTTTATTAGTTACAAAAACTAGATACAGGGGAAACTGATGTGAATAGTGTAATAAAATTACATGTAATCAGAATAAACTAGGTATTACACACATTGGCAGGACAAGGTTCCAAATTATTTTAACGTTTTTAGTACTAATATTGACGGAACCCATAATCTTTCTCAATATTGCTGTATCATTCTATGTCTTCATCTTTCTACTATTTTAAAAAATTGTAATATCTTTTGATTACACTCAGTAAAAATTTATCAAAACTTTATTTTGGTGATGTTACATGGCTTTTTTGTGATCCAGTTCTGTCAAAAGCATTAAAATGAATGAACATCCCTATACCTTCAGCATATATAATGTATAATGTCTACAAATAAGATTCCTTGAGCCATCATATGTTTTGAAATGCGATATGAAGGCTTGACACTTGGCCTGAGCAATGATTTAGTTTGGTGCAACTCTTTGAAAATGATTTTAAAATAATTTGCAAATCACACTGAAGTAGAACACCTAGGATGGGTTCTGCTGGTTATGTTTTCGCGGTGGATGTTGTGATGTGATAATTAATTCCCTATGGCTAGCAGATGCTGGAGCATGCACATATGTACTTTCACATATAGTTTTCTAATATATACATATATTTATGTGAACACAAAAGCGTGTCACTGAAAATCAGGTCTCAAAATTTTAACTTAGTCCTATGTGAACATCAAAGTATAACTCTAAACTGAGTGGATTTTATCTTAACAACAAGTTAGTGGCACGGACAGAATCTGTTAAAAAGGAGTCTGCATCCATCATTTTGTTTTCAATCCTATACAGTCTACTGTTTTGGTGAGATGCAAGGGTATTATTTAATGAAAATTATTTAATGAAAACCTTTACTCATAGTTACCACAAAAAGGGTTAATGCAGAATGTAGAGGTGACTAGATACATTTTAAAAATTAAAATAATAGATTCACTGAGGAAAAGTTCTTTTATTAAACATTCCATTATTGCTTTTACAGACCCATAATTTGAGGATTACTGCTCAAAAACCCAGATGAAATGATTTTACAGTCCTGGGTCCATTAAAGGTTTAAGAATTGTCTGGTTAGGTTAGGAAGAATTTAGTTGTGAAAATATGTTGTGTGATTTATTAGGCTATTTAAAATTGCACAGACACGTGTCAAATAGGCTGTATCAGCACAACAGGCAGGTCACCGCTGTGCTGAATGTGAGACCTTCTCACCTACAGTAAACTTTGTTTGAACTGACCCACTTATTTCTGCATCTTAAGCACAGTAGAAGTATTTATTATGACCTCCATTTCTCTCATCCCAGGTACACCCGACATGATAGTATTGATCCTCAGGCCAATCATCCATTAGGTATTCATTACGAGCCAGGGAGATAGGCAAATGTCAATTACAGTTATAGTAATTCCAACAAAGGAATTGATAAGGAAAAGATAAGTCACAGGTCTGTAGCTCAGTGAGGGTAAGGATCTCCTCAACCCATGACATACTACTATAGCCACACTATATTGTTGAAATAAAAAGGCCTAAAGCAATAACCCTGTGTGCTGCAAGGTGTCCTTTGGTGAACTGTGGTGTTTCCAAGCATTCAGTAAAGCATTCTGTTTCACCACTCTGCCAGACTTTCTCACTAATCAAGGAAGAATCAGCAAAAGGGAACCTGAGTCTTTGCTTTCTACATCCAGTGTGATCTGCTTCCTGTAGATGCTCCAGAAAGCAACTGTCATCACCATTGCCCTTAAGTAGCTTCAGCCTGGCCTGGTATTTTCTTATACATTTCTGCCTTTTCTTTCTTATTTGGTGTTTCCTTTTCCATATTATAATTTGGTCTCTTCTTCCATTTTCCTGGCTGAATCTGACTCTGAAACTTTCTGCTAATTTTAAACAAGATATGGTTCCATAAGTGTAACAGTGTGCAATGGTTTTATCGTAGACATGTTTGAAAGTATTTGTTTAACTGAGCTGTGTGCTTAATATTACACGCATGAACTTATGGGCAAATGACAATCATAGTTTAATTAATATTTTTAAATTGCATGTCACCGCATGCAAATTAAGTATGCTTTCCTCATTATTTTTAATCAAACTGACATTTAGAATTGCACAGCTCTTTTCTTTGATAGGGCACACATAACTAACAAATATCTGAAATATCTGTCTGAATATGCACCTGGGTGTGCATCAAATGGGCCTTTGGTATGAGAGTTATAACGATGTAAACAGTTATATGTCATGGGCTCAAGAAACCTAGCTCCCCCCACAGCCACTCATTTTCCTTCCTGCATCCATTTTTGTTACTACACCAACTTATGAGCATTCTTGGATGTACTATTTAACCTGGCTTTGGGCAGTACCTGATCTAAACCTGACTCTTAGACAACAACCCAAACCAGCATACTTTCAATATAGTATAGAAACTGTAATTTATGTTGTTGCATCTCTTTAATGAGAATCCTAACTCATGCGCTAAAAGGTCAGCAAATGCCTCACCTTTACCTCAGCATTCCAATTCCTCTCACTGCTGTCTCTTGCTTTTCTTATTCTTCCTCCGGAATGCTGCCCATTCAATATGATCACTCCACCAGGTCCAGTCAGAGTGAAGAGCTGAACCTGGGCCTGTTGATGACAGAATACTCTTTTCTTAGCTGGATCACACAGCACCCTGGAGGCCGTGCCAGCCAGTGTTCGTGAGTATGCATGCATGTCATCAGCACAGTTAGACCTTAATGTTGGATGGAAACCCCTTAAGTATGAATTCTACTTGGGGATTACATCCCTTTCATGGGAAACTGAGTACAATAACGTGATTGTTTCATGATGTTGATTTTACCAACTAATGTTTAATTTGGTGATTGAAGAGTTTCTGACTGCACGTCTCTGTGATACAGCCACAGAATGCAAAGATGCGAATTTTTTAAAGCATGTAGGGAAAATTTTCTGTTTATAGTGAAATGCAGCAAAACCTCATCTTTGCCCGGGAGGATTAAACTATGTCCTGTAGCACAGCCCTCATTCGTGTAGTTTAAGCACTGGTGCTGTTACCGAGTTTTCTGTCGCTGTTGGTATTTGTAGCTTAATTACAGTGCTGCTCCGTGGGTTGCAGCAATCGTGTTAAACATGTGCTGCAGTGCCGTCGAGGCTCTCTGTTCCTTGAAAGAGAGAAGCTGTGCCAATGACAGGGGAGCTCGTACTGGTTCTCAGGAGCAGTACGTGAGCATCTGCAAATGGGAAAACAAGGCAAAGTTCAGCAAACCTGTGAGGTAGAGCTGGTTCACTGTAGCTGTTTAGGGCAACCTGAGCAGGAGTACCTGTCACCTTGCACTGTTTTGCAATTTTCTTCATGAAGTTCCCAGTTAACTTTTGTCGTCTTACTGCTTGTGAACACATTAAGCTTCGTCCATTTTCAGTGGGAGAAGATGGGTTTACGTCGTTTGTACTAATCCAAATGGGCTGCCTTGCTGTGGATACGTTACCTGTTTGATGACCAGATGACTTGTTTCACAGTCGGCAGGCCCTGGAAGGGTCCGGGTCTGGGCCCCAACCCTTGGTACGGGTGAAGGGACTGTGACAGCCGGGTGCCTGGGGAGGCTCTTCTCCCTGCGCCCATCACCGATCACAGCGTTCACTCCCGGGAGCTGCAGCGGAACCAACTCCAGTAGCCGCTTCCTGCGCCTCCGCTGCCGTCCGGGATGCGAAGGGAACCCTGCTGGGAAAAGGCATCCGGGTGACCCGCTGGGCCGAGACAGCTCCCGGCAGGGGGGGCCAGCGGCGGAGGCACTGGGCGCGGCCTCCCAGCATGGAATCTCGGCTCCCCGCACCCGCCCGGCACGGGGGTGGCCCCCACGGGGCGCTGCGCTGCGCTGCCGCTGGGCCGGCTCGGCCGGCGCCAGAGCTGGCTGCGCCATGGCCGCGGAGGCTGGGGCGCGGCGAGAGCGGGGAGACCTGTGCCTGACAGGAAGCCCGGCGGCCACC
>VWZT01002698.1:48469-99120 GCA_013397055.1 Pachycephala philippinensis
TGTCCCGGTGTCCCCAAGGCCAGGGATCCTTGTCCCGGTGTCACCACGGCCGGGGATCGCTGGCCTGGTGCCGGGAGCGGGCGGGGCTGGGGCCGTGTGGGCGCGGCTGCGGGTACAAGACGAAGGTGCTGTGGGGAGGCTGCGGGTACGAGACGAAGGTGCTGTGTGGAGGCCGGGCCGCCATTTCTGTCATTTCTGTTCCTGTCCGGGGCAGGAGCGGCGAACGGAGCGAGGGCCGCGTCGTGTTGGGCTTTGTGAGCGCTTTGCGCGGCATCGCCTCTGTTACACGCTGTTGTCATTAGTGTTGTTGCTGTCACTGTTTGTTTTCTTATCTGGGTGCTGTTTCCAGTAAATTGTTATCTCAACCCGTAATCTGCATTTCGTCTCTCTCACCTGAGGGGGTGGGGGGACGGGAGTGGCTGAGTGGGGCTCATTTTCCAGTTGGGCTTAAACCACAACGGGGTTATAGACTGCATCGTCACTGTGGTAGTTAAAAATTGTAAGCTTGAGGCTAAGGTCATAGTGCATGCTGATATGTTTAGGGGGAAACTCTGTGTTTAGGAAATGTGCCTGGGAGCATCAAGGAGCAGCAAGGGAGAGTGGCTCATTCCTGAAGAAGCTAAAACAGGAATATTAAAAATGTCTCATGAATGTCAGCGTGGAAATTCAACTAGAATCGCAGAACCTTGTGTAATTTCCTTCTCTCTGGCGGTGCTGTGACTTACTAACATTATGGGAATATTCCAGTCAGGGTCCTCTTAGTGATAAGGGCCCTCTTGTGACTGTCAATCTACCATCATATGTGTAGATGTACTTTATGCCAAAAGAGGATGCAACTTATATTAAAACGGAAAATGGCAAATAAGGGAGATGGGAGGAAAGGATATGGGAAAGCAGTAAAATAATTCTAGGACAGTAGATCGATTAATATGGGAGCTTGAGTGTTCGAGTCAAAATTGGGGGTTGAGATAAGGTAGTAATAAATCAGGAGAAGGTAGTAATTTTATGATTAGGTAACCTGCTTAAATTAAGCTTAGAGGAAGTGTGGATAAGGTATGCAGGACGTGTTGTTTGCAACACAGTATTTTCCATTCTTTCATTGGAAAAAGTACAGAGTGTCATTTATGTCCTAGTATGTTCTGCCTGGATGGTTCTTTAGCTTTTGATGGAGTTTGGCATCTGTTGGGTGTATGATACATGAGTTTACAAAGTGTAAACTAAGTAATTACAGAGTGGTTTACTTAGACTAGTGATACTGCCTCAGCCTAAAATATGTAGAGCTTCTTCCAGTTGGCTCTGCTGCTTTCTAACACTTTTTTTTTTGCTGGAAATAGAGTTATAACATCTGGCTTTTATTCTTTCAAGTATGCTGAAAACCTCAGAATATTGTCGGCTTCAGGTTTTCTTCTCTTCATACAGTTTTGAGTTACTTTGTCTTCTGATGGTGTAAAGCTGGGGATGAAAATGATCATCGAAGGTCATTTCAAGAGTGGTCCATGTGTAGCTTCTCTTACCTGTGCTCGCAGAAAGCTAGGTTCGGCCTGTTGATCGAGCAGCGTGAGCTTAGATTTTGTCACATCTGTGAGATGAACCCTTGGACTGTGCCTTCCATGGTTCTGATCAGGGCAGAAGCAGCTAGCTGGAGACTGGACAAAGTGAAGGGGAGCCTTAAGTCTTGTTTTTCCACAGGCATAAGGGATCTGCATTAAACCATGTATGCAAGCCCTTCTTGAGGGATCATTGTGAGAACTTCGGGAGAGTTTCCTGCCAACTCTGAGACAGGTACTTGAGGAAATGTATATTTCCAAGCATTTCGTTTTGAGAGGAGGTTGCAATTTTGCAAGTGAAAAACATCTTTTATCCTGGACCAGATGACTGGGATGTGTTCCTTGTGACTGGGGCAGGCCCTGGTGCAGAAGAGTGTGAAGCTCCAGGATTTATTTTCATCTGGGATTGTCTGAAAATTTATTCCGGCACAGCATAGTACCCTCAGTGATGTCCTTTGGTAAAGCTCAATGTCTGTTTTATTACAATTGCTCCTGCAAAAACAGGAGTAATATTATTCAGATAAAGTTTTTGGAAACTTCATTGCACATATTTGTGGCATATTTAACTGGGAGAGGGGATCTACCGCTGTTTGCAGTAGAAGAAATCCATTTGATTATTACAGAAAGAGCCTCATTAAGGTTTATTCCCTTTTGACAGAAACTCTTGGAACTCAAATCTCTTCTGGCATTTGTTTAGAGTTTGGGGTTTTCTTTTTCTTTGTTTGTTTTTGTTGTTGTTTGGGGGTTTTTTTAACTGTGGAAGATTTATTATTTTCTGTCTTTATAATTTATCTTTTCTTCATCTCAGTAAGATTTTTGGTGGGTTGGTTTGCCAATCCAGGAATTGGTAGTTTTACATTTCTTCAGTAATGCTAAATGTGGGAAATTTAAGCAGTTTGGAGTTTTTAGTAAATTGGGATTTCACTTTTCTTCTAGGTTTGTACAGAAAGGCACAGAAGAATTGTTGAAAAAGTGTTATCACTGCTATTCTGTGTTGTCACTGATAAGGCCTTCAGAATCCAGGACTGCATCTTTCTGTTTAGGAACTTCTCTTTGCTTTAGATGTTTTGGCAATTTGAACAGGCTCTTGTTTATTTTCCTTAAGGAATCACAGTGTCATGCTGAAGCCCAGCTTAACAACAGAGGACTTAGGCATGTGTGTGATTTTGCAGACTTCATGGCCAGGAGCTGAGGAGGGAAGTGGGACCCTTTTATTGATACTGAAGCCCCAACAGTATGAAATTCTGCCCTTGTGTGGTTTTACCATTTTGTTGCCAGCACTGAAGGCTGTGTTTAGTAGAGGTTTTTCTTTCAAAATTTATGTGGGTGAAAAAAGAGCTGCTGAAAGCGGTGCTCAGGTATTTCACCTTGTCTGCCTTGCAGCAGTCAGTGCGTGAGGAGTGGAGAGGCAGGTTAGGAAGGAGGTTGATTGACGTTTGCAAATCCTATAGTAATAAGCATTTGTGGGGGAAAAAAAAAGGCATCAAAAACATGAGGCAATTAAGTGAGGTTTGGGTAAACACTATAGTAGTTTTGGGAGGGGTGTATGTGTGTGTGTTTCGAGTTTGCTCCAACAAGTTTAGAGGACCGTGGACATACCGTTAAAACAGTGTAATTAAGTATTGACAGTATTGTCTTGGTGTCATTCATAATGGTAGCGTATCCCATAATCGTTTGTGCCCAAATATCGTTCCTGTATGTTTAAGGTTCCAGGGCCGGGAATCCTGTGTGTGTCTGTTGTGCGTGTGTGTTTGCTTTGACGCGCGCGTTTTTTAAAAGCTGCCCGAGCAGCCTCTGTGCCTCTCGTGGCTGCGGGCTCGGAGTTGCCGCACGAAGGGAAGGAAGCTGTAGCGACGCCTCAGGCAGCCTCAGGCTCGGTCTCATCTCTGGCGGTTCGGGAAGTCGGAGGTACCGCGCCGAGAGAAAACAGCAGCGAAAAGCCGTTTCCAGCCGCAGTCTCGGTCTGTCCCCCTCCTTGCGGTTTCGGGCGCTGGAGACACCGCGCCGGGAGAAAAGGGCGGTGAAGCCCACTCCGGTTCAAGCCTCCATGTAGCCGCATCCAGCCTAGCTGCCCTGTCTGGACTGCCCCTGCCTCTAGGAAGACAAATTCCCTCCATGAGTTTCCAGCCCCCTGAATCCAAAGAACTTCAGTCAGAGCTCCAGCTGTCAGGAGATAAGCCAAGTAAGAGACAGGAGAACAGAGGGGGGGAGTGGTGGGGAAAAGACCGACACCATTTCCCACTTTGTCCTTTGACCCACACGCTCGAAATCCAGGGCACCATCTTCGGGAGTGTGCCTGGCAATTTTTGTTTGGGGTCTCTTTTTGTTTTGGGGAGTCCACGGGACTGAGCAGTTTTGGATCTGGTGGTTATTTACTGTTGTTTCTGACTGTTGCTATTCTGCTTGTTAGTAAAGGGTTATTTTTTCACTTAATCTACTTGTATTCATTACTTACTTGGAACCCTAAGGGAGATAGCTAGAATCCAGAGGCTTCTCCTTGAAATCGTCTTAAACCAAAACAAATATGAATTCAGATTAGTGGTCCATTCAGATCAGGACCCTTTGCAAGAGCCAAGCAGTTTTGATTTTGAGCAGGACAAGTCTGAAATGCTTGGTATGTGTCAGAGGGGGATAAGACCATGGTAAAGTATTGACAACAATAGACACTGTCAGATGAACTGCCCAAAATGGCATATAGTGTCAGGGCAGCCCTTACCTTGCCATGTCCTCAGATTTTCACAGCTACAATTCTTCTATTAAAAGGAAAAATCTGTTTCTTTTGTTGCTGGTTCTTTCCTTGCCTCGCATTTATATCAGATGTGCAGTGTTAATCAGAAAAAGCATTTCTCACCGAAGACCTGAACTGTGATGTTACAGCAGATCCTGTACATTAGGAAACTGTACATTATTCCGAAAGAAAAAATGTAGTGATATTACTTCAAAAAAGCTGGGATACTTACGTAACTATTGCTCAGTCTTTGTAATTACTTCCTAAAACTGAGTTGGGAGAATAATAGCTCCGCTAACTACACTGATGAATGTGTGAATGGAAGTGCTCATGCAGAGCCATCAGCCTGTCAATGGGACTTCCTCACAATGGAAACTAAATAAGTTTTGTGTAATTTTGATTCTGTTCTATTGCAAATACTATGGATAAGGGATATTGATCCAGAACATTATTGGCTACAAGGGCAGCAGAAATATTCGCACAGGTGTTACTGGAAGCCTCTGGATAGTGCTGTCTGGTGTATTTGTTCTTTCACTTTGTGCATTCTGTTTCCTTCCCATTTTGCAGTGTTATTAACCTGGCAGTTAAGAAATGCAGCCTTTCCAGCTCCTTTATGTGTTTGCTAGCTCTTGGTCCTCTTTTGCTGCTGTGATATATTGATGCAGTAATAAGTACGTGGAGGAGCACATTTATAGACCTAAAGAAAATGAGAACTAGAGTTGGAAAGTCTTGTGGATCTTACATTTGCTTTTATAATTCTATAATTTCAGTTGCATCTCAGTATTTTCCAGCATCTAGCATGGAGCCACTCTGGTTTTAGCAATGTGATAACAAAAACGTTCTTGTTTTTGTAACTGCATCACTGCAAAATATTTGTTTGGAAACAGGTGTTTTCCTGTATTTAAGTATTCTGTATGTTTTTGTGGCCTTTGAAACCAGTAGGAATTATATGCATGTATTTCAGTGGAATGCCCTATCTGGAGAGTAAAAATACTAGCATTTTTATGTTTTGCCTCAGGTAAGTTACTCACCTCATGCTTTTTGTATTCCTGTGGCTCTCACTTCAAAAGTGCTTACTGTGAACAAATAGAATAGTGCCAGGCCTGGGTTTCCTGGAGGGGACATGCTGCAGCCCAGCCCCAACCAGGAGCTCTGCAGGCAGCCCTGCCACCTGACTTGACTGCAGCCAAGTAGCTTTGCTGGCACTCCTTCCTTCCATCCCTCCAGTGCAGCTAAATCTGATCTTGACTGGAAATTGAAAATGATGTATTTATGTGGCCGGATTTCAAGCAATACCATAAATGTCTCATTTATAATGCAGTGTATTTGGATGCGTGTATGTATGAGGTGACAAAGTATAGACAACCTTTTCTTTCCCTTGCTGCGTTTTTCAGCTACAAGAATGTAAGCTTCTGTCAGAAACTGGAATATTCAGCTGGAGTCCAGAAGTCATGCTCCAGATAGTATCTTGTTTTGAAAATAGTTTAAATAATTTTTTTGGAGAATGTTCAGAATAGGTATTGTATTACAGAGAATTCTCCCTCTTGTAGTCTGCTAAGAGTATGTTTTCCTGTCAGAACAGTTTTTCAGCTTGTCCTTGGAACATTTCTTTTTCATTTTTGAATTGCTTAATTACAAATTATAAGTATTTGGTGTAGCCTTGTGTTTTCCATGGGAAGAACTAAATGTGCTTTGAAAATGCTGAGCTTTATCTGGCCTTGTTTGCTCCTTTCCCTCTCTTGAAAATTTTTCCCATCTATGTGAGTTCAGAAGGAATTTAGAGTACTTTAGTAACGTTCAATGAAAACATTTAACGTTGGACTCCAGTTTACTTTTTTGTGGGAGGTGGGGGTGTGGTGGGTGGTGGTATTTTTTTCACCCTTAAAAACTCTTCCGGTCTGTCATATGGTTAAGAGAATGAACAACATGTCCAGGAACATGTTACAACAAAAAGAACTGCTAGCTACTTTACAGTTAATATGGATCTTCTTCATTTGCTGGGTGACCTACCTAGGCTTTGGGAAGCTGGTAAGAAGAATTTCTGTATTACATTCTCTTGGCAGATCCATGCAGTAATATTGATTGTAGCCTGTGGTAGATTCATACAAGATCATCGATTGGTCCTGCATTGAAATGCAGGTTATGCTCACCTACACTTGGTGTGGGTGTCTTAATTAAAAAACAGGGCAGAGAAGAAAGCAGTAAGAGGATAAAACTGTTGATTGTCATATGTCTGCAGTCTTCAGAAACTGATGAAATCTCTTGAAGCTAAAATGAATTGTTGATTAGGCAAAGCATTGACAATATTATTTTTCTCCCTTTATTTACAGCTGCTTGCAATGGAGAACTGGAACAGCACACAGAGAGACGGGGAGTCATCTATAGTCCTTCTTGGCCATCGAACTATCCTCCAGCCGTAAACTGCAGCTGGTACATTCAAGGAGATCATGGAGACATGATAACAATTAGGTATGGTTTGATATTTGTGGAGGTAAAGGATTGCTTTGCTGAAATAAAACAAAATGTGAGTTCTTACCGGATACACCAATATGAGGCTGTCTTCAGAGCTAATAAATAATTGAAGAAAGACTAAATTGGTTACACGGGAACGTGGTTGCAGGTTGCACCTCTCTCTTTTTAAAAATGCTTCACTCTGTCTTGTTTCTGTAGGCTACTTCTGACATCCATTATTATACAAGTCACTTGTAGTCTTTTAATGTATTTATCTTCACAATGCCTGTGTGAGATTTCATGTACTTCTGACAGATGAGGGAGTGGGAAACAGCAATATATTTACTCACATTAAATAGTCCCCTTTTCCTTCATTGCTTATAAATAGGAGTAGGTGAAGGTTATGAAACCTGGAACAGCCTCAGTGGGTATGTAAAATTCTTAGAGAAAAAATGCTATTTTCACTAACGTCTTGAAATGGTGCTATGTTTAATATACAGTTGAAGATAATTATTGCTTATTGTTACTTGTTTACCTAAAGACACATGCTTTTCTGCTTAATATTTTTTTCCAACAAATACAATAATAGCATTTGTGGTAGAATTTCAGCTGAGTTATAGAAAAATGCTGTTCAATAAAGACTAAAATGTATTGCAAATGGTTTGTTAAGAATGTTTAGGGTATAATATGAGCATACCATGAATGTGCTTAATTTCTCTGGGCTAATGGTAGGATCCTTCACGAACCAAGAATTTCTTACATAAAAAATAAAACCTTAGAAAAGTTTTTGGGGGGGAGTTTAGTACTGTTATATTTGACACCATCTGCTCATTCTTTGCTCAGCTGCTTAAAAGGACTGCAAAACCTCTTCAACTGCAAATGCTCAGAAATTGAAAACAAATCTGCCACAGATAGAATAATAGTAAGGCTCCACCATCTGTAGTTCAAAACAGGAACTACTCACCAAAAGTAATGAAGCAAATACCTGCCAGCATTTGAAATTCATAAACAGAAACACGCTTTTAAACCCCATTACATTACATTGGACTTGGGGAATTTGTTTCAAAGCAGAGATTGTTGGAAACTGAGAAAGCATACAAATGAGACACAGGACTTTGGAGAATAATTCTGCTATGAAATAATTATGCTATGAAAATGTCTCAGAGCTCCAGTTAGAATTAGGACTCTCTTCTGCAAGTATGAGTGTAACAGAGGCTAAAGAAATAAAGGAATGTGAGGTGTGGCAACTGCTAATAATGTGTGTATAGTTTAGATGTATGCACAGCAATATGACTTGAAAGATTTCTTCTTAATGGGTTTGTTTTCTATCACTGAATACACAGCCATATCCTGCCCTCCTCTGCACATGCAAACAATAGAAACTATGTGTTTACATCCCAGGGACTAGTGTTGTGGTGTTATGTTTCTGACTATAAATGTACTTGGAATGACTCGCTCCAGTGTATGAAATGCAAAATGTTACAGCATCTAAGGATTTCTTTACAAGGCTGTTGCCCTTGTAATGGCAAGGATGTAAAAGAAGGAGCTGACTTGCCTAGGGTAAGAAGTTTCAAATGCAAACACATTTTCTGCTTACCAGTTGGATATGCTTCTTATTCTAACAGTGTGTTGATAAGGGTATAAGAGTAGCTTTTTAAATTTTCCTATGAAAAATCAAACACAGTTCTTGTGCTAACATCTGGATTTTGAAAGGTTTCAAAAAAATCCATCTCCTTTGTGTTGTTACACAGTATGCACTTCCTTTGATCTTGATTTCTCATTGACAATAAGACAGCAGTGTTCTGTAAGAGATATATATAATGAGATACAGCAGGAATCATTAAGGGATAAAATTGCAATTGAAAGTTTTTTTTATTTCTAAATTGTTTGCACTTGGTGGTTATTTTTTATAAACCTATTTTTCTGCAGGTCTCAGTAGAACAGTGACCAGATCTACAAGATGCTGGCTTCTGTGGCCATTTCCTTTAGAAGCTATGTTGTAATGTCTGTCTTTCATGTGTATATTGATTTTCTTCATATCCTCCCATTTCCATGTGTATTGTTTTGCTTTGCAGTTTACTCTTTAGAAATCATTGAGGGAGCTTTCCCATGAACAGGAAGTATATGTTCTTTGTGTTTATACCACTCTATGCACATTTCAATAATTTCTTTCAAGTTCATGTGTCTGATGGAATGTTCTATTGAGACCTGGGAACGAGTCTGTAGCCACTGTTTTCCAGGAGTATGCTATGTCTCTTTAAATTCAGGTAATCAGTTGCTAGTTATTGTTTTGGAAACTACCTGATTTTTCCACCTATTTTCTCTATTTTTATGCTTCTTTTCACAGAGGATTACATAAAATCATGAATCAGATAACTGTGTCATATGCAGTAACTGCATTTGTACCATCGTTTACAGGCTTTATAGGTTTATGTTTCTTCAGATCTAAGAAAAAGATGAAAAAAAATTTCAGCAGTTGCTGTTACCTGATGGTTGTAATTAATCCTGGTGGAGGTGGAGTATAAATTCATTATTTTATTATTGGGATTTGGGGGACTGCGAGTAAAATGTTCTCCATATTCAGAATTCAAGATAAGAGTATTGAAAAGCAATCTATTTAGTGACCCACTCAAGATGTCTCTTATTAATTGAGGTGAGGGGATCACCTTCATTGGCTTTCACTTCAGTGATTCGTGACACTGGCTTTGAAAAAAGAAATTGTCAGATACCATTTGAGTTTCAATTTCTGCATAAAATTGAGGTCTGTTCATGTATTCTTGCTGGTCTGTAATTGTGTGAAGAGTTAAAGGGACTGCTTCATAGTCTATTTACCAAACTCATAGTGTTTCAGAATTGACATTAATTGGAAAAAGCTTCATAATAGCCATTTCCTTGCTCAGCTTTTGAAGAAACAGTCCCAGTGTCTCTTGTCTAAGGTTATGCAGTTAGCTGGTGCTTGGGAGCTGGGAGCAGGATAGAGCTTTCCTGACTTCAGGTCCTTGTGCTTCAGTGGTTAAGCAGAAGTTTTTAATGAGCCAATTAAGTCATCAGTTGTTCACAGTCTACACTTCCTGTGAGAACTTGGCAAATAGAATTAACTTTTCTTGCTTAATTGGTTAGTTGGTTTTATTTTGGGACTGTGCTCTACTGACCTATCCATAATATATTCTCCAATTTTTAAAATTAGTTTAGAGGGCCAAATTGGACATTTACTTTTTTTATTTACTAATTACTTTCATTCAGATTTTGCATCCCATGTTTGTCCTTTTCCAGTTACTAAGAAAGCTTCCTTTTTCTTTAATCTGTAGTCCCTCGTGCCTAAATTACTGAATTGTAGAGAATTCTCTACATTATATATAGAAGTACTTTTTTTTTCCTAGCTGCTGCTGTTCCTTTCAGTGCAGATGGCAAAAAACTAAGGTTTTCTAAGCATTTGTTTTGCAGGAAGCACATTTTTCTCATAGATATGGAACATTAATGTGTGTTTATGAGAATCTTGTTTAATGAAGTACTTTCCAGCAACATAAAAATACTTGTCAGTTAATAGGAAGATACCATTGTAGGCTGTTACTTCATGTGAGTACATAGGTGAGAACTGATATATCTGACCAACCCTGTAATTTTGTGTAAACTCCTGGAGTTCTGCTCAGTGTTGGAAGTATTCTCTTTTTCAGTATCATGCCACTGGAAAAAGAATCAGATGAATTTACTGATTTCTGCAGAATTCAGTAGAAAGAAGACTTAGTGCTGCATTTCTCAGTTCACACTGAGTTGTTCTGATCCTCAAATTCTGAATACTTTCAGTGTTTAATAGGCTATTGTACTTTCTTGTAAAAATGTGGAAAAGATATTCCAAGAACAAGACAATAGCATCTTTCAGGAGAGACAAAACCTGTAAAATTTGGTCTGGTAATTTTGATCTTGTACACCAGTCCCCTTCTATATTCCTGTATTGTTTTGGATATCCAGAGGTAGCAGTGAGAACAGCCTAAGGGCCAGACCATTTTAAAGGATGTTCTGTGATGGGTGTTGTGTTTTGTTAACATTGTAGTTCTAGTGCTTGAAATACCAATGTTTGACTGCTTTTCCTTTCCCTGCCCTGTGAACTAGGGCTGTGTGCTCTGGTTGTGGAGAGGAAAAAAAAACTGGAGGAAAGCCAGTGTCTCCTTCCCTTTATCACCAAGTGCCAGGATGGCAAAGAAGGGGAGCATTGCCAAACTCTTGGGTGGAGGGGTGTCGGTGATTGAAACACAGACCCAGACAGGTGGGGAATCTGAATCATTTATTCAAGGAAACGAGCTGGTTTTACACACTTCTTCAAGACACAGTATTTCCTGATATGGTATTTTTCACTGCACGACCTATCACACATTGCCATATCAGCAGCACACTTTCTAAATGTCCTTGTATTGGGTGATCACGCACTGTTCACCCGTCTGTCAGCTCCGTGTGGCAGGCTCCTCTCTGCAGGGGTCTGCTGCGTACAGCCTCCTCCCCCCAGGGTCCGGCTGAGACAAGCCTCTCTGTGCTGTCACCTGCTCCTTTGCTGCCATGTGCTCCTTTGTCCTGTCATGGCATTCTTCAGGCACATCCCACAGACCGAAGTTCAATTCCTTTTTATCTCTTCCCATAGAAGAGGATGTCTGGAGCAGGTGGGGTGCAAGGGGGAGGGATGTAGTTGAGGAGTGCAAGGGCTGGAGTTTAGCGCCACTGTGCACTGCAGCTTGCATGGTAGGATGGACCTCTGGGTCCACGTTCCTGTCCTTCAGAACTGTCAGAGGGCTTTGCTGGAGAGGATTAGTGACTGAGCAGACCTGTCTTCTGCTTTTCCTCTCAAATCCTGTGCTTCCCTGCCCAAGATGTTTAAAAATACTGAGGTACTGACTGGTGCTTCATGAGATATATACATGAGTGCTCTCTGTTTCAGTATGGCTCCTGTTTCTCGTTTTAGTCACAAGAAGTGATGTAGTGTTTTGATACAAAGGGTCTGAGACTTCCCTCAAGAATAGAAACTACAGACCAGTCCTTTTCCAAAGACTGTACAATGTCTGTATAGTCCTACAAGCAGTACAACCACAAGTCTTTGTCCCGTGTTTCCACTGTATACCAATACTCATTCAACCACTGGACTAATCCTTTTGATAGAAAAATTTGCATTCCAGTTTGAGAAAGCTCAGCTGAATAAATAAATACTTTGTGGGTAGCAGGATTAAATTATTCTTCAGAGGACTGTAACAGACCAGCTCTAGATCTAATTACAGATGAAGAAAGAAGTGAAGTAGTAGCGGCTGAGTGCAGTATTCAGGACTCTTGGCTAAAATAAATCAGTTGGCTGCTTAATGTAGGGGTAGTATGGCAGAAACTTCTGACACAAAACCTTGCTGTCACAAATGCATTATAAAGTGAAGCCAAATTTTATATACTTACAAGTGCAAACATATGTATTCATATCTCTTTGCAAGGTAGTGTTTTTTGTGGTGAGGGCTTGTTCAAGTATATCATACTTTTGGTCTTGTGTAAAATCAGCATCAAATGTGAATGAGGAAAAATTTGCTTGTAGTAGGGGCAATATAACTTAAAAGGGTGCTGAAATAGAGTGGCAATGCCTTAATCAAAGGAAAATCTGTTGAAAATACATCTGTTGATTAATTTGCATAAGGTGGAACATAATTGCTTTGACTTTGCTTTGGCCCTTAGCAGAAGAAACTTTATAACTGCTGTGGTATCTATTACAAATAAAATTTCGCATTGGAACTAGAACATATTTCAGAGAAATTGTGTTTGAAACTCCTAGGCATTTGGGATTAAGATGTTTGTTTTTGTAAAAGAGTTTGTTCTTGTGTATGTTCTGTATTGCCCTTTTTGAATACC
This sequence comes from Pachycephala philippinensis, assembly GCA_013397055.1. Lineage (NCBI taxonomy): Eukaryota > Metazoa > Chordata > Aves > Passeriformes > Pachycephala > Pachycephala philippinensis. The sequence continues at coordinate 61,067 of VWZT01002698.1, forward strand.
AAGGCGTTTTTTTCAGTAGCTTGTGTATCTCCGAGAGGCACGGTGTTCTCAGGGAATCTGTTAAACACGGTGTTTCCTTGCGAGTCTGTTCTGCCTCATCACCCCTGTACTCTGTGGCTGAAGTTTGGATTTGTTAGTGGAGAAGTGTGGGATTCTGCTCTGAATCTGTCTGAGATCCACAATTGACACAATTGAATTATCAGGAAAATAAGTTGTCCTCCGTATGCCTGGTCTTCTGCATTGGAAGCTGAAACTAAAGGTTCTTCCTCTTCCACAACCGAAAAATGCTGTGTATTAGCAATGTACAATACTAGATTTTCAAGGTGCAAGTAAAAGATATTAATTATACACGAATGCAGACTCTTGAGATGTACTGCTGTCATCTGCAAAGGAGTTTGTAAACAAGGTATGTGCATGTAGCTGACTTTTGTGTACTCTTCCTTTGTGTGAATCTTAAAAGTGTTAAATATTTTTCTTTTCTTTCTAGAAAGAAATGCATTTTAAAGTAAGTTATGGACAGCTTATTGTGTAGGCGAATTCTCCCCTGGGTTTGTGCAGTCTGTGTTGTGTAACCACACTATGGCTGAATTATTTACTTGATAGACAAAAGTAGCTCTTTTCAGCAGATTGGGGAAAATGAGTGGCTGTGGGACCCAGCTGGAGTGCTGGGAACTGGGTAAGATAGGAGAACAATTTGTTTGCCTCTTTAAGGTTGATCCTGATACATCTAAAATAACTACAGAAGTAAAGGATCAAAAGATTTAGTAAATGAACTTGTTTGTATCACACGAACAGAAGTTTTTATAGTCATTTCCACCCCCCCTTCCCAGTTTTGAATTTCCATTTTTTGATTTAGTGACTGTTCCCATTTCTTAAAAACTTTTGTTGTTGGGAAGATGGGTATTTCTAACACTTTGTCAAAAAGTTTTCATTTAAAAAAATCCTATGAACAATCCTCCACATAGATGATAGAAACCCTACATGATGTGTGGTGCCCAAATGAGTTACAGAGAGCAAAACTGATGTGCTAGCTGGTGAGATGCTGTCTCACATTTGAAGTAACAAACTTTATGTGAGTACCTATAGCTTCCCTGAAGCTTTGGATAATTCCTTTTCGTGATGCAGTGGCTGTCTGCTCTCTTGGTCATTAAAAATGTTTTATGCATAACACCTGTAACAGAAATACTCTGGTTTATCTTTGAATGGCTGAGTACTTAAATCTTTTTATTTTGGCTGCACAGTCATCTAAAACTTCCTTGCAAAATATGCTGGTTTCAGAAGCTTGATGAGATTGCTTATAGCAAAGAATTAAGTGCTGTGGGAATATTTCTTCACAGCTGGGAAGACACGCAGAGGTTGGTGGGAGAAAAAGAGTTAGAAGAGGGAGGACATATTTCTGGGTGGATTGTCATTGCACAAATGTTGTTTGTCATCTCTTAATTTCCATTTTAACATACCACTTTCAGTGCTCTCTTACTTCTCATGCTTTTGCTGATAATTTTTTTTTATAGTTATTAAGCCAATGTGTTTGGCAGAACCTACAGGTGTGGGTAGGCTGAGTCTCCTGCTTAAATGAATTAGCTAATTTACATAGTTGCTGTTCTTTCCCTTTCAACTTCAAAGGTCAAGATCTGGCAGGCATTGACATCCTTTTGGAAATACACATTGATATCAGAAAATTATTTTTCCGTTTATCTTTTTCAAAGAATTCGTTTGTGAAAAGCCTTTATGGAAGGAGATCTGTATTTCACAGCAACTCTTCTGCCTTTCTGAAAATTCTGTCTAGATATTTGCATGGAGTATGCACAAACTTCTACCACATTAATTTGGTGTAGCTGAGTTACATAAAAGAGGACGAAAATTCATTTCTAAGTGTTCTGAACAGCGTGCCCTTTCATAATGAGTATGCTTTTCTGTGCAGTCTGCAATCTGCTATTGTCATTGCAGATTGCTGAATACAAATGTAACCTGTTTCATCAGACAACAAATACCACATACGGTTCCTGAGCCACAGGTTAGGGAGTATTATCTGGTTGTGTTCAGTGTTCTGCAAACAGTCAGGGCACCTCTTTCCACCAGATAAACTACTATTGAATAATCACTGGGCTAGTGTCAGCAGAAGGGCTAGAAACTTGACTGTAAAAGGTTATAGTCTTGTTTGCTCTGCATTTGCACTCTCAGAAAGGGAATATTTTAATCTTTGAATTAAAAGATAATGGTGTTAGATTTTAGGTTCCACTTCCACCCTTATTCTCTTGTTCTCTCCTTGCCCATCCATGGCTCGAAAAGTGGGTTTGTGTCTCTCATACTTAGCACTTTAGGGTTCTTTGTACTGCTTCCTATTGTTCTTTTTCCAAGATAGTAGTCACCCCTGTCATCCCTAGGTTCATAGCTTTTATGGCTGGAAATGACTGCTGAAATTAATATACCTTCTGTATAATGTATTCTGGAATTTTGCTTTTCCTCATACCTGTATTTTAGAAAGCAGTTTTATTTAAGGAGTGAGTAAAAGAGGAATCATTCTTTCAGCTTTTGGAGCTACTTTGGTATGATATTTATGCTTGCGAGATGGATGCTTTTCCAAATTGGGGGATGTGCTTTGTTTCTGTATACTCAAAGTAGTATATAGAAGGTAGATGTTTCATTATCTTTGAATGTGATATTTTATGTCAGCACTGCTTGATGCAGAAAGTCAGCCGTTAGAGTCTGTTCTTCTCTGTTAGGCTTTGTTCCAGATATATGTCCTCTTTGTAACTTGTGCTTTCTTTTGTTCTTAACAGTTTTAAGAACTTTGATTTGGAAGACTCTCAGAAGTGTGCAGTAGACTGGTTGATGATTGGCCCATCTTCCAAGAGGGAGGAGTACAAAGTGTGTGGATCTTCCATACCTCCATCTTTCATCTCCGCAAGAGACCATGTGTGGATATTTTTTCACTCAGATGCATCAAGCTCAGGACAGGCTCAGGGATTTCGCCTTTCTTATATTAGAGGTAAAATCTTACGGTTTTGTTGGCTTCATTTTATACTCTCTGGCAAAACGTGGAAGACAGTAGTTTTTTTTTTTTTGACAGGTGCCTTGGTGCCATTGATGACTGTAAAGTATTGGTGTGGTAACACTGGTATTATTTGCATGTGGGTTTTTAACAGTATTCCTGAAGTGTACTGGCCTGACTGATTGACTTGCAACATGCAGGGTAGTAGATGTTGAAAAGTGTTACCAGATAGTTCCAAAAGTTTTGATACTGATTCTTTTCTCCTTATCCTCTTTCACAGGAAAGATAGGTCAGTCTGTGTGCCAGTCAGATGAATTCCATTGTGCAAATGGGAAGTGTATTCCCAGTACTTGGAAGTGTAATTCCATGGATGAATGTGGTGATAACTCAGATGAGAAAAATTGCACTGTCCCTCCAACAGACCCTCCATCCAGCATCTGTCCCTCAGGAATGTTTCAGTGCAGCGCAGCCCACTCCACCAAATGTTTGATGAATGAGCTGAGATGTAATTCAATTAAAGACTGTGGTGATGGTTCGGACGAAGATAATTGTCCTGATCTTTCCTGTGGCAAAAGGCTGGGTAATTTTTACGGATCTTTTGCTTCCCCAGACTTATTCCGTGCTGATCACAGCAGATCAGACCTTCGTTGCACATGGTATGTGGACACACAGGATAATCGGCATGTTCTGTTGCAGCTCGATTTGCAGTTAGGCTACAATGACTATATAAAAGTGTATGATGGCATCGGAGAGAGAGGTGATAAATTAATGCAGACGTTTTCACACCACAACAATAGGCATTCGGTGAGTGTAGAGTCATCAAAGGGCCAACTCACTGTCTCGTATCATGCCCGCTCCAAGAGCACTGGCCATGGATTCAATGCAACGTATCAGGTGAAAGGCTATTGTCTTCCTTGGGAACATCCTTGTGGGAGTGATGAGGAGTGTTTCACGGATAAGCAGCATTGTGATGGCTGGTGGCATTGTCCAAATGGCAAGGATGAGGAGAATTGTCCTGCTTGCCAGAAGAACGAATACCCATGTGAAGGAAACAGTGGGCTTTGTTACTCGATACTTGACCGCTGTAATAACCAGAAGAACTGTCCAGATGGCTCAGATGAAAAAAACTGCTTTACTTGCCAGCCAGGAAACTTCCATTGTGGGACAAATCTGTGCATCTTTGAGACTTGGCGCTGTGATGGCCAAGAAGACTGCCAGGATGGAAGTGATGAACATAACTGCCTGGTGATCGTTCCCAGGAAGGTCATCACAGCTGCTCTGATTGGGAGTCTTGTGTGTGGCTTGCTGCTAGTGATAGCACTGGGTTGTGCATTTAAATTGTATTCTCTGAGGACCAGGGAATACAGGTAAGTGTCTTGCTTTGTTCATGTTTTCATAGCTGTGGTTTTTTCTGTTTTGTTAAAAGGAAAAAAAAGCTGATTCTTAACCAGAGAATTTGCAAAATACTGTGAAATCAAATCCAAGGACTTGGTGACATCTAAATAATAGTCACTGCATTAGGCTTAGAGAAGATTTCTGTGAGTAGTGAGGGGAATATCAGCTCTTCTGTGGTCTGTGAGAAGTACATGCTTATTGTGTGGCATGGCAGAATCTGTATCTAACCTAATCTGTCTTGAGCAGTTTCCTTTTCCTTCTCCTTCTCTTGCAGTAAACCCCTTGCCCCTGCCAAAAACTGAATGCAGAACTGTTACAGTGAAGTTGTCACTGAATCTGAATTGAATAACCTTTCACCCCTCCCCAGATACTCTAGTTCTCAGTTCTGCTAAAAGCAATGTCCTGCTATGGTGGGGCCAGTTCTGGGCAGGAGTTGTCCATGGTATAGGCTGTGCCCCTTTCCTCTGGTCCTATAAGCCTCATTTGAGGTGTAGTGTGTGTGTTTCTTTGCCTGTGTGTTACATGTATGTGCCAGTGGGGTTCTGCTTTGTAGGAGAGAGTCATAAGGAACTTTCTGGTTCCTGTCTCTTGTCATGTGCACCGGCTCTGTGCTATGCTGCTGACACTGTGTTTTAAACAGTATGCTTTACATTCTCTCCTGATCAAATCTGCATGATTAAGGACCTGCAAAAGAACTGCTGTGCTAAGGTGGGAACCTCAGTGCCTCTGTTCTGGCAGGACTGCCAAACCTCTCTACCACTGCAGGCTGCCCCTGTTGTGTGATTGTTTCCAGTTCTTAATGCCTTTTCCAAAAGTAATCTTTGGGCCCCTGCTGAAGAAGTTACTGCTGTTACTGGCACAACAGTTACTGGCTGGTTGAAAAAACTTCAGTTTCCACGGTGTCCAGCCTGAGACTGCACTAGAGAGTTTGCTGGTTTGATTCATTCATATTTATATCCTGTACTCTTAGTCCTTTTGTTTATTTTGGCATCCTGATAAGATTTTCATGGAGCTTAGTGGAAGGTTTGTGGTTTTACTCCTAGCATGAGCCCATTGGCAATGCTTTAATATGTTAATGTCAGGGAGGCAGGACAAACTGTTACTTCTCTTCCATGTTTTCCCTCTGGTTCTGTTTCCAGAGCATTTGAGACTCAGATGACGCAACTGGAGGCAGAGTTTGTGCGGCGGGAAGCACCACCTTCCTATGGACAGCTGATTGCACAAGGACTTATTCCCCCAGTTGAAGACTTCCCTGTGTACAATGCATCACAAGTATGCAGACACAAGTGCTAATGAATATTTCAGGAGCCAAACTACTATAAATTAGATAAAATCAATCTGGAACTGTTATTTCAGTGGCTGTGCTAATTATATGGAAGTAATATAAAAATGTGTATGTGTTACATGGAGCTGAAGAACCACAGTTGCACAGGTGCTGTGGGCAGTTTTGAACACATTAAATGTATTTGTTGGGGAACAGCAGTGAGATAAGCACTTTTGCTGTACATCAAGACAGAATGAATAGAGACAGTGAGAAAGGTCAGAAAGTAAATAGAAAAAAAAGGCTTTTCAAGCTGAAACTGTAAATGCACCTGAAATAATAAGTAAAGAAAGTCTCTAGCAGTATTTTTGGAAAATTCTTAATTTTCCAAAATGATTGTTTGTCATTTACAGATAAATTACACTGGCAAGCCATTAAGTCATTCTATTTCATTGCTGAGTGTTGCCGTTGCACTGAGGATGGGTAGAAAAAAAGACCCGGAGTTCAGGCTCGAGAATATAGAGAGAGCTTTAATAATAAAAGTAAGGTCTTTGTGTTAGTTCGTAAGAAGTGCATTAAGTGGCATAAGACAATTGGTCCTCTGGCCATCCACTCCTTAGGGTGATTGGCCAAATTCTGAACCAACTGTTTCTAAATATTTTCTAGCTAAAACCATAACAATCCTTGGCAAACGACTGGACTCGTAGGTATACAAGTATACAAAACTGTAACTTTGTTTTAAATAATTCACATGGGAAAGACAGGGCTCTCACAAAATGCTGAGAGAGCTGGAGGATCTCTTCTGCTAATGCTTTCCTAGTGTCCATAGCTGAGTACTCAAAAAACTTCTGTACCCTGTCAGAAGTATTCAACTGAGATACAGTTCCTAGTGTGATAAAGCACTTGTAGTTTATTACTCCAGTGGCAAATTAACTTCCTGGGCAGACAAGTAGAGCTTAAACTCATAAAGGAAACACTGTAAGGGACAGAAGTTGTGGCTGCCCTTCCCTGGCAGTGTTCAAGGCCAGGTTGGATGGGGCATTGACCAACTTGGTCTAGTGGGAGGTGTTCACAGCAGGGAATTTGGAATTCGATGATCTTTAAGGCCCCTTGCAAGCCAAACCATTCTATGAATCTGTGAGAGTCTTTTGGTACAGGCAGAGCTGTCTGTGGTGTTCTCAAATAGTTTGTTAGAAAATACACATTTAAGAAGGAAGCACAGGGATCAAGTCTGATACGTGGATCAAGTCTGATCTAGTCAAGATCTTTACTGTGGTAAAGTGGAGATATTCCTGGGGAGAACAGAGTTTAGAAGTCTTCTGAGTATGTGTGAAATGCTAGTTTGCTACCTCTGTGTTACAGGCTTCTGTGCTGCAGAACATTCGAACAGCCATGAGGAGGCAGATGAGACGACACTCGTCCAGACGGAGCTCATCTCGGCGGCGCTTGGGCAGGCTCTGGAACAGACTCTTTCACAGGCCTCGGGTGAGAGGACAGATCCCACTCCTGACACCTGCCCGCACCTCACAGACTACATTAGGTGATGGAATCATCAGCAGTGCTGATGGGACTATTCAGAGTCCTCCACCTTCCCCAGAAGGACCTAGTTTAGAGGTAAATGGCCAAGCCAGGGGCCCACAAGAAGCTGGATGTAGCAGCTTGCAGCCAGAGACTGAAATTACGGAGCCATCGCCTTCCAACGTCTTCCACCCGAATACTTGCACAGCAGCACATGCAGAGCCTGAGGCTGGATACACCGATAAATCTTTGAATGCTGACTCTGACATAGAACTTAAGCAGTCCAGTAAGGCAGATACAGGAAAGGCTTTCAGAGATCCTTTATCTGAAAGTGTTACAGAAATGATCCATGGAGGGTCAGTATCCAGGAGGACTGTCTCAGAGGACAATAGTTTAAGTGGAAGTCATCCACTGAGTGAAGATCCCTGTAGATTACCCTTAAAAAAGTGGGAGTCTGGTTATCCAGACAGCCCTATGAATGTTCATATCCAAGTGGATGGACAAAACCAATGTTGCCCTAACTCATACCGGGAGGAGCCTTTGGGTGTTCGTGTGGCTTGTTGCCATTCTGTGGAAGTGCCAATGTTACAGTCATCTAATTCCCTCTCTGAAAACAATACCAGTGATGATGAATCTTTACTTGTTTGCTAATAAAAATTTTTGTTTTGTCCATGTAAATTTTGTAACTTCATTGTTTATGTGGCAGTGCACTTTGATGATAGGTGGTATGTCTGTGCTTCCAACTTTCTCTCTTAAAACAAGTGTGCTTTAATCCCACAGTGAGTGCAAGACTAAATGGGACAAGTTTATGTCACCATTGCTATTCCTGAAACTCCAGTGGGGCAGAAGTAGGCCAGTCAGGGGCTAGGAGAACAGGAATGTGTCACTGCAGTTTGGAGGCATCTCCATGCTCTGGTACTTCTGCACTTTCTACTCAGTCTGCATTCAGTGTTTCTTTGCCTTTCAGTGTTCTTACTACTGAACTAGAGAGCTCTGTTGGAACCTGGGGCAGACACCAGTCATTGTAACTCTGAGTACTAAGCTACAAATAACATTGTTGTCTTTTTAGGCATAATAATTTAATTAAAATTTAATAATTTTAATTACAAATACGTAGGAGGAACTAAAATCCCCTGTAGGTTCCTCTTCATAGAAACTGCTCACTTCTTTTGCTCCCTTCAGAAATGTTTTGATGGCCATATGTACTTTGAAGCATCCACTAAATCTGAAGTTTCTTTATGGAATCCTCAGAATGAAACCAGGTGTCTTAGCTACTAAAGCTTTGTAATGAGAGTGTAGCAGTGCTCAGTATAAGTGGAGTGCATTGAATCCTAGTTGCAGCAGTCTTTCTTTTTTACATTGTCATGTGTTGCATTTTCTTCATAGTGATGTTGTGAGTCTTGGAGAATTGTTTCCTCCCTCTTTTTGCTCTCCTCCCTTGTGCTTCCAGGGACTCTGTGGTGGTACCACTTTGAGTGTGCCTGAAGGACACTGAGGCTTTAGCCCTCCTGGGGGCTGCACTGGGGAGCACTGAGCACTTGGTCAGGATCAGACTTCTGTTTTATTTTGAAATAAAATCTGTCTCACAAGTTTGCTTGTAAGTCTACTACATAAGTGCAGATGTATAAGCCAATGATTTTATTTATGTTTTATTTTTAGAGGATGTTATTTTGCTTTTTTATTTTTATTTGCTTTTTTTCCTTTGAAGAACTGAAATAGATCAGTGCCATTTTCAAAGCTGACACTGTGTGGATTGTACACACTTAAATGTAAACTGGTGCCTTTTTGGTTTTTTAGAGTGTAAGTAAAAGTAAGCAAGTTATTTACCTGTAAGAAGGTGGCATTGCAGAAGAGGAGTCCCTGCAGAATGACAGAATTCTGCTGTGTGATAGCTTGGTCCCGTTGCAATGGCTAGGGTGGTGGCCAGACTCTCACTACTCTAACAAGAGCTCTGCTTCAATTTCCCCATGACACAGTGACAAACAAAAAATGCTTTATAAGGGAGTTAACAAGGAAGTTGATGCTGCTGCTCTGTAAACATTCGAGTGCTCCAAAACCTGTTTGTTGTTGTAGGAATTCAAGTTGTCCAGAGTTACTAACTGAACTTGTGAAATTGGGGTCTTTGATGTCTGTGGGCCTGAGCTCTGCTGCCCACAGGACTTTCCTGGCTGTAAAGGCAAACAGGCTTCTGCTGTGGACAGTTAAGTTTACATCAAAGTGTCAAAGATTTTTCCTTTAAATGGACTATATTTAGCCCTGGATCTTTCACTAGGACTCCTTTTGGGGGAGTGCCTTGAAAAGAACAAGGAATAGGACTCTGGCCTACTAAAATGTAATATGGAAGAACTAAATAGAAGTGATTTTTTTTCCCTCTTCTGTTGCAAATTGGTTTCATACTGTGCATTCCAGAGTTGGAAGATTAAAATTCTTTAAGGGCATTAATACCAGGAAGGGCTTGTGGCAAAATGCATAACAAGAGTTGCAGTTGCCTTAAATAAATACTGCTCAGTCATTTTTTTCCAAGTTCTTCTGTGATCAGAACTCATTTCATCAATGAAAATGTAGTTTTGAAAGAGATCTTGCTTTCATAGCATTTGTAAACATTTTGGGTACATTCCACCTTTGCAAGTCCATGTACTGTAGTCATTGCACTGCCAGAGTAGTTGTTTGCATCAAAGGCTACAGGTTTTAGTGTCCTTTTTTTTTTTTGTCTAAAGGTAATTTTAAATACATAGACTTGTATGTGTAAGGTAGTTAAGTATAGTTAGGAGAAAGATTAAAGGTTTATATTGTGTGGATATGAAGGACCTTAGAAATACATGTGTATTTATTTCTGTTACAGAAAAATATTTCTATAATAAAATAATGCTGATCATGCCATGCCTTAAACCATCACCATCATAAGGCTCATAAAGTTGAAATACGTACTTTGGAGTAGTGCTGTATTTTGGGAACAACCCTGAACAGCTAACACTATTTTAAGATGTGTAACTTCACATAATTTCTTACACGTATCATACATGTTTTGTGTACTGATGCATTTGGTAACTCAGTGAAAATTTCACTGAAAAAGTTTTACTTTTGGAAGCTTAAAAAAAAGTCCAGGTTAATGAAAATTTAATGTTGAAGCATACAGAAGTTTTCACAGCCCTCATTACTGGACTATATAGCTTTGCATCAATGAGAAATACAAGCCTGGTGCTCTTTGTAAGCACTGACTTCTGTATGCTGCAGGGCAGTTTTCTCTCCCAGCTCACCCCTTGGAGGGGAAGAGACATAAAATCACTGTTAATTTTACACAAGAAATCTCTGTGTTTGCGTTGTGAGCACAAAGAGATGCATTGCAGTGCCCTGGAATGTCAACACCTGGATAAATCACAAAGTCTGCCTTAGTGTATGTCTGCCCTTCCTCCACCTCTTGTAAGCATTAAACAGGGAATCAACCATCCTTGAAGGCACCTTGGTTCTGATTCATATAAACTGTCTCCTTGTATTCAGAACTTCTTAAAATTAGAAAAAAGGAGAAAAGTGGGAATACAACACTTTAAAGACTATACAGCTCTAAGTTAATCAGCTAGTAAACTTGTTAAAATTTTTGTTGCTTTAATAATGCTTTTCTGCGCTCTTTAAAGATTTTTGTAGACAGGAAACAAGGTGTTTAAGTTGTTTGGTTGGTTTTGTTTTTTTAAGATACAAAACTCCCCTGTCCAAACAAGGCAAAAAAAAGCCCCTTCCAAAAAACTCTCTGAATAGAGAAGAATACCTACTGGTTTAAAAAGAATGCAAGCTCATAGGCAGCATAAAGGGGAAAAGTGATTCCCTTAATATTTTCTCTACTGCTATTAAAGCAGGGAATATTTCTGTTAGAAATTTTGGTACCTTCCAGCTTGTCTATTACTCTGCGACATCCCTTAAATGTATTTTTTCTCTATTGCTGTTCTCTGCTTTGTGGCTTTTTTGTTTGTTTGTTTTTAATTTGTGTTGTATATATTAACTTAGTTACAACATTTTACCACAGCGTGTGTACAGGATATGGTTCAGGTATGGCGTCATGGTTACCAGTGTCTACTACTGCTTCCTGGACTGAGCAAGATAGTAAGCAAGAAAGATGCTGGCATCATCGTACCTTGCCTTGCTTTGGATCTCTTAGTTTTTAATAAAATGTCACGTGCCCAGAGCCTGTGGGTTTCTGACTGTCACTCTTAACACCAAAGCTCGAGGATTCCTGAATTGTACTCCCACAGTCTTTGTTTGTGACTCTTACATGCCAATCTATGACTGCATGTGTTGATATGAATGTGAGGAGAGGGGGTGTATTTTGGTTTGGTTTTGTACCTCTGGGTTTTTTTATCGTCTGCTTTTTCTGGTGGCTGAGGCTAGTGGAAGGGATATCGCTTTTTAAATAATACGTGTGACATCTTGACACTAGCAATTCACTGCTGTATACAGCTGCCTTTAAAATGCATGTATGCATATATCCCAACTAAAAAAAAAAGAAGCCCTGAAGTGTATGACTGTTAAGGTGGTTAAAAAGTAATTTCTGAAGTACAGCCTCTCCCATTCCTGAGGCCAGTGCTTGTTCTGCTGATGCTTCTCCTTCCCCGTCTCTTTGGGGTACTGCTGGCTCTGTCGTGCTCTTTTTCAGAAGAAGGTGAAGGCTGAGTTATTTTGTGCTGACAGTGTTCCACAGACTTGGAAGTCTATATCTGTATTGAAGAGAATTGGACAGACTTCATGGTGATCCCAGATTTATCTGTAGCCATGAAGGATGGGAGGGCATAGCTGGATGCAGAGGGATAATACCTTCTAGCCTAGCAGAAAGTCTTTGCTTGGCTTTGCTTGGCTTTGTCATGAAACGCTCCTTCAGGCACAGTGGCAGAAGCACTAATGTTTAAACCATACCACCATACCCTGATGTGAGGCTGAAATGAGAATAACCCGTGAAATGGAAATAGAGTAATAAATGATACCTGAGTGTTTGCAGGTCTTTTGACAGCCTGTGCAGTACGATATATCTTACAACAAACCAAGGGGCAAGCCTGGAGGGAATTTGGTACTTTTTAATCAGACTCTTTCTCTGAGAGGAAAAACTGCTTTTGCTTATTTAAGATTTTTGGACTTGGCTGGAAATTGAGTTTTAATCTCCCAGGCAGGTGCTAGGATTTAAAATCCAGTACAAATAGCTGTCTGAACCTGAACCTTGCAGGCAGTACGCCTCGTGTCCTGTCCTTCGTCAGTCTGTCACCCTAGCAAACAGTTCAGTGAGCTGTTCTTCCCTTTTCAGATTCTGGCTCTTGTGTTCTTGGCTACAGGGATTAAATGGTTACCAAGGCTGAGGTGAGTGGTGGTGGTTTACATTTTATTCCCTTTCACTCTATGTGTTCCTTGCTTTATGATGCCTTCTGGATCTCCCTCCCTTCTATCACTGTGTCTTACTGTAGGACTTTAAGACAAATTTGGTTTTGGCCTCTCAGCATCTTCTTATTCACTTTCTAATCCTTTTTCTTGGATTTTCCTTTTCCATTTGTCCAAGTGCAGAAGTTTCTTGTTGAAGACAGAGCACTGGTGAGAGGTGTCAAGGGCCGAGGAGAGGAGGTTCAGAAACCAGGGTTTGGTTTGCCTGTACTCGCAGCTGGAGGTGGAGACAGGACCCAACTGTCTGAACTCCAGGAAAAGACAAATTCCAAGCAAAGTTTACCCTTTATTTTTCTTTCAATATCTCTCACAGAGCTCCTCAGCAGCAGAATAACTGCTAACAATTTCTGATTTGGTTCTTCGTACAAAGGGGCTGGAAACAAAATGGTTTTTTTCCTAGGTTTAACAAATTTACAATAAGTGAAACATGAGAAATACATTGACAAAGGCCTCCGAATATGAAGCGTGGGACAGCATGTCTGCTGGGGGCTGGTTGGTTGTTCATTTGTTGTCTTTCCTTTGAAGATGAATTATTTTGTTTAACTTCAGTTCTCCATCTCTTTTCTCTCACAGCATTAGTTTGTTTGGAGGTGGCAGCGGCTCTGTCCTGGGCTCCCCAGCCCACCACAGCACCTCGCCACACAAAGGTGCTGCTCCCCTGAGGCCACCAGCCCCTGTCCCAAGGTCAGCGGGTGCATCAGGACTTGTGCTTTCAGAAGTGATGGAGCGTGGCTAATGGAATCTTGTCTGCATATTTTTGGATACATGTTTTATAAAGATGCTTCCAAGTCAAATGTATTATTAAATACACGGACTCATCTGTCCCTCTTGAGCTGGAGGAAAGCTCTGAACTGAAACAGCATGGTGCCGAACCCAAGGTTCAGTCCCCATATGGGCCAATTTCTTAAGAGCTGGATTTGATGCTTGTTGTGGGTCCCACCCAACTCTGAATATTCTGTGATTCTGTGAGTCTCTTCCCTTGACCCTTCTGAGATCAAGCTCTTCTGGTTTATATACTACTGTGAATGGAAAAAATGATTCTTCTATCAAGTTTTTGAAAACACTTGAGGGTAGCCAAGCCAGCAGAAGTACCTCTGCCTCATTCTCCCTGTGCTTCCCAGCAGTGCCCACTCAACTCCTGAAATTTTATCTTCTCCACTTCTGTCTTGCAAAGCATGTAGCACAGTGATGACATATCTGTTGCCGCTTTTTTCAATACTGTGAAAAATCAGATAAGAATAATCCAATCCATTTTTTACTGACTTTGCCATAGGCTGACTTACACGTGATACTCCCCAGAGTATTTTTCTGCATTACAGCCTCTAATATTTTATGCTACATAAATATAATAGCACATAATTTATAGGCTTATATAGTATTGCATTGCTATTCAAGCTTTATTTAAACTCCTTTGTGTTGGAAACAGCTTGCTTTTCTGTATCAAGTATCACAATATTCTCAACATGCTGATTTTGTCAGCTGTTTCGAGGTTTTTCTTTTGTTCAGTGGGCTTTAAAATACTAGTAATTGTGTCTCCTTTGGGGCTAGTTGCTTTGTCTTTAGGAAAAATCTCTCTTAAATGGATTGAGCGTGCTGCTTAATTTCATTTAGCATATGAATTTATCTTTCTAATTTTGTACATTGATTTCTATGGTTAGAAGTTCTACACATAAGGCACTAACCTTTGCAAAACCTTTAGTCTATGTGATATTGGGAGCAGAGATGAAGCTGTTCCTAAAAATGAAACATTGTGGAACACTTTTTGGAGATTGGTATCTAATTCAAAGATGAGGTCTAGTAAATCATCCTGTTCTAAATTAAGCCTTCTGATTTAAGGCCAAATGGTGTTACTTTTAAAGCATGTCAGTATAATCAGGGAAAATTCGAGCCAAACTCAATTAACAATTATGAGGAATTTGTTCTTTAATTTTGCCTTGGATTTCCTTATACAACAGCCAAGAAAAGCCTTGGTAGCTGTTGCAGCATTGCTGCTATTACTATTACCTTCCTCATTACCATACAGACTTCTCTCAAGAGCTGCAAAATTTCCATGCTGGCTCTTTTCCATACCTTAATTGTTTAAACAAACAAAAATAAACCCACGCCAAAACTTAGAAGTTCTGAAAGCAATCAGTATTGCTGACGCTGTAATACATTTAGTTTTCCCCCTAGCTAATAAAGGTATTGAAAGAATTCATCTGCTGGAATTATACCACAGAAAGTGGATTTTGAGCTATGGAAAAGGAGACTGAGCCATGAGAGCCTCTGACATTACTTAAAGGTTCAGGTGCTTTCAGGTGCTGGCTTAGCCACAGAGAGGTCTGCTCTGATTTTTTTTTTTAAAGCAAGCTGGATATTCATGACTATATATTAATACTATTATTTAAAATGTAGTATCTTTCTTTACATGTGTGTATATATACACACAAGACCACACCTTTTTTTCTAGCTAAATATATATTTTAATCTCTTATAGTTAACAGCTTTATACAGCTGTGTTTCTTTTTAGTATCTACCATCTGAAAGTTTGGAGAGAGATGAAAAGAATTTTAATATATAGCTATTACTATTATTATTGTTTACAAACAAAAGTATTTCTAAATAATTAACTAAGAGATAATGAATCTGTAATTTTTGTGCCAGGGCCATAGAAAGATACTTTAAAAATTACATTCAGATGGCTGTTACCAAGGCTACTGAATGTGATAGTTTTTGTTTTCAAAAACTGCGAAAGAATAGTAGCTCAGAGCTGTTCTCACATTTTGCATTTTCGGAAGATTTCCTGGTGTGAAAGTGGCCATATTGCTACAGCAGCAAATCTCTATATATTAATTAAGTGCATGAATGAGATTTTTTTCCTAGTGCATGGCACAAATGAAATATGCAAAACACTTTCTGAGGAGCATCTGATGTGTGAGTGATTTAGGTTTGTTACTTGGTTGAGCACAGCTGAAATGGGGAATTGGTCTCTGAAGCAACATGACACCATCTGACATGTCAATAGGCAGGAGGAGCGTAAGGCTCCTTTCCCATGTTTCCTTTGAGTTCCCACTGCTGAGCCTGCTGCAAACCTCTCCATGTCTCTGTCCTCCCCAGCTGACACGGATTGTGCTGAGCTTCATGCAGGAGCTCCTGGGTGGTGCAGTGTGCCCTGTCCCATCTGGGGTGCAGGAACCCCCCTTCACCTTTACAACAATGCTTCAAAACTGAGATACTTGAGATTCAGATCACTACTTCCGTATCTATTTTCCTGTGTCACAAAGTGATGCTGGAACGGTCCAGATGATTGTTGGTGTTGCA
The DNA here is from genome assembly GCA_013397055.1 of Pachycephala philippinensis. Classification (NCBI taxonomy): domain Eukaryota; kingdom Metazoa; phylum Chordata; class Aves; order Passeriformes; genus Pachycephala; species Pachycephala philippinensis. Next base: position 76,948 of record VWZT01002698.1, read on the forward strand.
GCTTTTACTCTGCGGTCTGTGCTCAGCGCAGTCACCCTGCCCCGGCTGCGCTGCTCTTTGGAGCTGGGATGGAGATGCTCCAGGTCTGTGAAGGGGTGATCCTTTGGATTGTAACTTTGATGCCTCATGTTACGTGGGCATTCACCCCACCCAGGGGCAGCAAGAGGTCTCCTTGCTTTCTCTTGGTTTCTGTACTTTGATTTTGTGTTGGGAACTGCCCTAGTTTTGAAATGCCTAAATTTGTATGTCTCTGGTGGACCCTCGTGGTGACTAAAATCAGTATTCCAGAGCTGTGTCTGTGCTGCTTTCCCCTGCTGAGCAAGAATGCTGCCAGAAAAAACCCCAACCAGCACCTTATTTTACACTTTATTTATTTTCTTTTTTTTCTTTTTTTTTTCTTATTTCTTAGGGAATAACTAAAAGCTACAGAGGCCATAAAGGATGTAGCTCATTTTATGGGCTTCACTATTGGAGCTCTAAAACAATTTTTTTTTCCAGAAAAACTTTTTTTCAAAAATCAGCATGTAAACAAGAAGCCACTTCAGCCTCAAAGGCCACGTTGTTGTTATTTTCTCACTGCTGTCTCGCTCACCGGCTGCCAAGAGTGGGCCGAGGAGGCCTCCTCCTCGGCACTTCCACACTGAGGGTACACCACAAAACACAGCTTCTGCCCCCAGCACGTCATGGACTCTGCAAGGAGCAAATGGCCAGTGGTTAATGGGTGGTTAATGGGGATGCTCGAGCTCTTCTAAACAAATACGTGATGCTGGAGCAATGGGAAGGAGGCTGCATAGCCCTGCTGCCCCACTGACCGCCCCCTCCAGCCCGTCTCAGGTCCAGCTCAGTGATCAAAGAGTGTTTGTGAAGCAGGGGCAGATTAAGATTGGACAGCTTTAGGGATACCTTTCCCCCGCCCCTCACGGAGCTGCCAGTGCTGCCCGTGGCAGGCTGACACGATTGGGATGGGATGGGATGGGATGGGATGGGATGGGATGGGATGGCTGCCAGCCCTCCTGGCACTGTGTCAGCCCGGCTGCAGTGACCACTGGCCTTGGGGAGCTGCTGGCAGCGGAGCCCACTGCAGCTGACAGAAACCCTCCAGTCAGAGCAAGAGGGCTGCAGTGTGCTTGTTTGAAAGTCCTCGCCTTGGAGCAAAGTGATTAAAAATCAAACACAACCAAAACATAAACGACTTATTTGCAGTTTTAATTTTATATGAGGGATAATGTAAGGCTTTATAAGAAGCTTTTGAGTATGAGATAGTTCCTCATGTTGCACAGGGCTTGTGTGACATGACGTGCTGGTGGCACAGTGGAAGAAGGCAGGGCAAGGGTCAGGCAAACTCCTCAGTCCCTTTGTGATTTCTCAGTTAGTCTCCACGTGCGTAAAGTGACGCCCCGCTGTATTTGCCACAGGACAGGCTGCTGTGAGCAAGCCGAGTGGATGGGCACAGAGGCATGAGAGGAGGCAAATGCACCCAGGAGCGAGCAAAACATCTGCCCAAAGAAAAGCACTGCCTGGCCACTTTGTGCCCGGGGGCTGCCCATGGCTGAGAGTGGTGGCTGGCCTCACACAGGCAGTTTCCTGGCTGTTTTGGTTCCAGTGTGTCAGAGTTTAAGCAGGGAGGGCAGTGAGGCACATAGTGCTGGCTTACCTATTAGCCTATTTACACACTTTGGTTTATTTCTCCAGTAGACTCCAAGGAAAAACACTGGCACTCCGGTTAAAATGATAATTAGTCCAACCCCACAGACGATCGGCTCAGAGTATAAGCTGAAGATCAGCAGAAATGCCCAAAACGCCAGGTAAGTGGTGGGGATGAGGAGGTTCACCTACCAGGAGAAAGCAGAGCAGAGCACAACTGTGCAGAGCAACAGCAGTGGCTGACTGGTTGTGGTGGGCTGCAGGCAGTGCAGGCTTCAGGTCCCCCATTGGTTGTGTCCCCCTTCCCTCTACTGCTCTTGTCCTCTCTGCCCATCCCAAGAAGTTCACAAGAGATCTGCCTGTGTATCCCTCTTTTACGCTAATGGCACTTTGGGACATGGTTTGGGAAGTGTTCCCATCCCACCCTTTGCATCACTATTGCAACCAAGAAATTTAGCTTTAACAGTGTCACCTTGATAGGTCTGAAGATTTTGGGTTTCTTCCAGCGTAAAGCAATCAGGCCTATAATTGTCACTCCATAGCAGAGGTAGTTAATAAATGACACGTAGTTGATTAGCGTGTATGTGTCTCCAACAAGCATGATGATAAGTGTGGCCAAACACTGCAAAGAGAGGAGCATAGCCTTCTTGAGCCATTACTAGAAAAGGTAGCTTAAAAACATCAAAACCAAGAAAAAAACCCATTAAAGCATTAAAAATGTTTATGGCACCTGCTGGGCATGTGCTGCCTCCTGTGGCTCTGTGCCTTATCCCTGAGCTGTGCCACCAGGGCTGGGGCTAAATGGGTATTTAGGGTGATTTGTGGCCTGCTGAAGCCAGAGACTAGAGGGTCTGTTTATGAGTACCCTGGGGTGCTGGCATAGGTGTCTCTGCTGCCCATGGCTAGGCAGGCAGGGCTGGGAAGGTTGGCAAAGCTCCCACTCCACCTATTTCTGTTAAGTGTTTTAAAAGCTATTGAACCTTATGGTGAGGACTCCAGGTGAAAGGATTTCTTAGACTTAACATGTTGTGTTTCAGGCACTATGTTGTTGCAGGTGCTCTGTATATTATAAAGAATTAGAAGTTTGCCCTTTCTCCTCCTGGCTCATGTCACAGCTGATCAGTATCATCAATCTTTTGAGCATTACTAATATTTGGAAACTGGGAGACGGATGGTGGAAATTTCCATGCTTTTGCTTGCTTTTTTGAACTCTACGTCTGCCTAATACTGATACCGAATTGATTTTCACCTTTTCTGCTTTGATATATTCTCTATATTCTTTACACATACATTTGTAGCGCTGTAGCCTATTATAGTATTTGTAGCTAGCTTTTTACCCTACTCTATTAGACAGAAAGACAAAATAAATTCCCCAGTAGCTCCAAGCTGGGGGTCCAAGGTTAGATTACCTGGAAGCCACGGTCGAAACTAGCTCTCTGAGACACAATGTCATTAACAAAGTTTTGTTCCTATCTAAGTGGGGGCGGGGGGGATTCAGAAAGTGTTGAACTAAGGGGGAATTACCTCATTGTTTATGTCTCTAATTGGGGATTCTTGTCAGTTATGCTAATTTGCTAAACATATAAAAATTGTATGCACTTTATGTTACGTGTGCATCTTCGGCACTTTCCACCGAATGAGTTGTGCACCTAAAGATCCTTATAAAGGTAACCCTTTTTATCACCTAACTGTGTCTACCTTGTGATTTTAGGACCAGCAAAAAAGCATCAATACTGTAGAGCCAGGAGAGCTGACTTGGCGGCCAGGGTGCGGCTCCTCAAGCCCCCCAGCCCACTCTTTGGTACCACAGGGGCTGAGCACTCACCTGCACCAAATACCAGTCCAGTGACCACTGCTGGGGCCCAGAGCCTGAGGGAAACTAAATACCCAAATTCCTCCAGAGAGTGCTCAAGATTTTGGTCTGTGTTGATCCAGGCTTCTTTTGTGCTTACGTCCCATTTTTCTTAATTAGCTGCTTCAGTAGTAAATTCCTCCCAGGAGGGAAGGTTTCTTCACCTCCAGCACCAGGAATTAAGCACCACCACAACCAAATGCCCCACTGATCGCTCTGTTCCCCTATTCAAAGCCTTGCAGGCTTGGTAGGGGGATTTCAACACCTTAAACAGTTTCACCACAAAATGGATTTAAAATTGGACACCATCTCGTATTGCTGATACATAACATGGTTGCTGCTCTCCCCTGAAGTGTGCACTGTGTCATATGTGTGTACAACTCTCTACTGCCACTGGTGGGTTTTGCAGTGACATCTCTTGGAGTGGCAAGGTTCCAAGTGTAGGTGACGCTGATGTGTCAGATCTGCTCACAGTGTGGGTGTCATCCCCAGTGGCTCATGGCTGAAGAGGGGGTGCTGCCTCTCGATGGCCTGGCCATAGCCACATGGCTGGCAGGGGGCCAACTACTCCCCACCATCTTGCAAAAAAACCCAAGTGTGTTTATTTTACATTTAGCTTGGCCCCTTGATTTTTGGAAGTAAAATAGTAAATCAGTAAAAATAAAGGTCTCACTGGTAGCATTGAAATAGCCGTTCTCCATGAACAAACAAACCTCTCTCCATGCAGAGACCTAGGTGTGATTCAATGGAAGAGAAAAGGAACCTGATGTATTAATTAGGTTTGCCTAAAGTGTGGCCCCATTTGCTGTTGTAGCTGCCTACACTGTACTGTTATTATCTTTCTATTTGTTAAGAAATAAATATTTCTTAGTAGTGTTTGATGTGCGCTGAGCTGCATTAGAACACCTTCAAATGATGAATTGATATGCCATGCTTGTTCTGTGATTTGCACTGTGATTCAAGGGGGATGGCATGGCATGGATCAGTCAGCTGGACAGGCAGCTTGCTCTTGTTGGGGCTGTTCCACAGAGAAACAGCCTCTGAGACTCAGCGTGTTGTTTCAGCTGATGTATTTTTAAGGACAAATTTGGTCTGCCTCGTGAGCCCCAGCGAAACACAGGATCCCATGATGGCTGCCCAGGGCAGTTTACCCCAAACCTTCAATGGGCAGTAGGCAAGATGCTTGTGAGCCCCAGGAATGCTATAAAACCTCAGCAAGATGCATATTTTGTCATAAAAGGGGAATGAGCAGGAGGCTTATTTGGTGAAATTTTGTATGGGTGTATTGTGCCAGAATTGCTCTGAGAGCCGGGAGACATGTAAACATGCATCTTTCCAGTGCATCTGGGGTCAGCCCCTCGTGGTTTTGATATCAGTGGCATATCTGCAGTTGGCAGCCATTGATGCAGCCAGGATTTCAAGCAAATGCCCTTTGGGGAATTTTTTTGCTTGGGCCCTGCAGCCATGTACAGCAGCAGTGCGAATCATTTTCTTCTTTATCATCATCTATGGCACTGTAAAACCCATCATACATTCTAGTTTCCCTACTGATAAAAGCATATGAAGCTCTTTGTTTCAAGTAATAACTTCCCTAAGTCATTACTATTGTGGAAATTTACACTGTCTAAAAAGTGAGGGGAATCTTTTTCCCGTGGGAGCACATCAGCAACCGGCCCAGCCCCCGACACTCCTAACAGCTGGCCCGCTGGTTTCTGACCTTTGCAGGTGACCTCTTGTCTGCCTGATGTGCCATTCAGGGGACACATTACCCAGGGCCACTGTAATCACTGTCCCTACTTAATTTTTTGGCCTGTGGAAGAAATACCTGTGGCCCTCAGACAACTGCCTGATCACCCCTCACAAGATGTCTTGGTTGTTGAAAGTGATTATAGGAGCACTTCGTCCTTTCTCTGGGACCCACCATATCTCTGGCTTTGGTGGCAGGACCTAAAGCAGCCTTGCCTGAGTGGGATTAGCAGTGACCATGGAGATTTCCAAATGCTTGTGGGAAGCAGGCAAAACTGGTCTTAGGAGCTTTTCTTTCTAAAGGAGTCTTTTCTTAAATGAAGTATCTCTGTTTCAAAAGCCAGTCCCTGTCTCTTGCTGCAGGACAAGAGTTAATGAGCTTACGCTGCAACTCAGGTTATGAGGGAAGCCCTTCAGGTGTCAAGGGGATTGGGAGAAGGAGGAATTATTTCCGAGGCTGAAGGCTGCTTCTCTCTGGGGCTGTCGGAGCTGCTCAGCTGTCACCTACCAGCTGCAATTCAGGCTGATCCACTGCTCCTCTTCCGGGGTAAAACCACCACTCAAGGGTTTTTCCAGCTCTTCGCTCTGTGATTTAGAGTTTCTAAAAGCAGGTTACGTGGTGACAGAGCAGGGATAGTAACACTTACGCAGACAAGAAGGGCAGGAATGGGCGTGCAGTGCTTGACGTGGATCATGGCAAGCAAACTTGGCAAATGGCCTTCTCGAGCACCAGAGAAACATAACCTGGAAATAAAAAGAGTAATGATGAATCCACTGGGTATGCAACAGCCTCTCCAGACCCTAGTCATATAACATCTCTTATCTCAACCACCTGCTTTGGTCTTCTCGTGGAAGGGAGCTGTGGCTGCAACTCCACAGACAACTAGAGACTGTGTCCCCTGAGGAAAGGTATTTAAACTAAACTCTTCAATATACAAAGCCTTTAACAGCTAGTGTCACCTGGGAAAAACATACTCTGAGATGCTGAAATACCTCTGAGGACTATCTGCTGGCCAGTGTTGTGTCTTTACCCAGTGAGGGATGAATACTCTGAAGGTTGCTGTGGGTATTTACAGTGTCAAAAGGTTTTGGATAAGGTTTAACATGCCTTAGCATTTCACTTTTAAGCGTATAACCTGTTACATACGCACTTCGATTTGTTGCATATCATACCCATGAAAGTGCTGTGATAAATAACTTTCCCAAGGTACTTGAGCTGTTTCCTCAAAAAAACTTTATAACTTCTAAATTAAATTCAGAACAGTCAGTTATTATAAACAGACTTTATTGATTGCAATCTTGCAGACTTTACAGATTCTGGCCCAACTATCAGCAGTATCCATGCAAAGCATCTTGCTTGAAAGGTGATTTTCCAGCGTGGGTGTGAAAATGCCTGTAACTGAGTACAGCACTGGGCCCTGAAACTCCTCTTTGAGCAAAGCACAGTTTAGCTGGGAGCTGCTGGAACTTGATACAAAATTACTTTGGTTTCATGCTAAAGCTGTGTTTGGCTCTTACTGTGAATTATTCCACATCTGCAAACACTTTCAATAACTCATGAGGATTAGCTTGCAAGAAATTTCATGACTCAATGTTACTTTTGCTAATTTGAAACCGAATAAATCATAACTGATTGTATCCAACACACCCAACAACAACCTCATGCTCTACAACATCCAAAATGTCTAGCTAGCATTTCTTTAGCAAATGCAGTTTAAACAGCCCCTCCCCAAATTAGATAATGTTCATAAAATTGTACTCCATCTAACCTTGATGAGGTAAAAAGGTATCCATTTATTCCTCCAAATGTAGATAGGGCCACTGAGACTGGCATAACCCAGGAAAAATAGCCCAGTAACTTTTCACCAAATGTCTAAAGCAACAGAAGGCAGAGAAACTGAAATACACTGCAAAGCACAGTACCAAAATCAAAGTGTATTTTAGACATCCAGGGAATGGTTTACTTACTACCGCCACAGCGTTGGAGGACAAGAGCTCTTGGGGTGACATGGCAGTGAAATATGCAATGTTGGTGAAAGTATACACAAATGTCACCAGTGGGATGGATATGAATATGGCACGAGGTAGGTTCCTAATAAAAGAATTAGGAGGGTAGATAAGAAATTACAATCATGCACAGTGAGACCACAACAATTGTGTATGGCCCGGGGATGGTCGCCCAGCTGTGTGGGTTCATTGGCTGTTTCTCTGGAGGGAAGCAGTGCTTCCATCAGCTCTCTGACCCACTGCATGTTAGAGAAGGCTAAAAGTGCTATGGAATGCTGTGTCTGCAGGGAGCTTCCTGAGACAAGGTACCGCAAGCTCCATTTGGGCTCTTGATTGGGATTGGGTCAGACTGTAACTGCAAAATGAAACATCTGTTTCCCAAAAGCCCTATGTACAGGCACTGTGGTGGAATAAAATGTCTTGCTTTGCTTTACCTTCGCCTGCTCTGAAAAGGAAGGGGACCCTGTTGTTCAGCTGCTGCCTTGGGCCATTGTGTACCGTAAACCTGGTCTGGTCATACAACATCGTGGCAACTTACAGTAGTACAGATGTACTTGATCTCCAATCCAGAGACCTTCTTAGAGGTGGACACCTGAACTGTTCTGTATCTAACATAATGCACTTTTCTCTGTGTGTCAGATTTGGAAAAAAGGTTTTAGAAAGCATGTTTAACTTTGTGAATTTGAACAGATTTAGGAAAAGTAGGAAGTGATTTTGTTTATCCAATTTTTTTTTATACTTTAATTTCTTCTCTGAAGCTGCAACAGTAATTAAAAAAAAAAAAAGGCCATTCACTCCATTTTCTCTTTATTTCTCAACTAAGGCCATATTTACCTTATTTAAGTAATAACTTTTTTATTATTCAGCTTTGAAATTGTGGTGGTCCATGAAAATATTGTTGTTTATTGAGGAAACACATTACCACACTTTCTTTATTCCTGCCAAGATCTCTGGATATGCACTTTGCCACTCACTGGTGTGCAGAGATGCTCATAAGGCTGTAGCTTTAAGTCATTGTCATCCAAGCTGTAATAGCTTAAATTTCTTCTTGTTTAATTGCCGTGTGCATTGGATGCCCAGAAATAACTAAGAAATAACTCCAAGAGCTGCTCTTGACATTTGTCATTCCACTTTATTAACTCAGAAATGCTGAAATATTTTAACTTTGTTCAACTAAATTTCTCTTTCCCTCCAACCTTCTCAGCCTGCTTGTGATAAATCATTTCCAAGCCCCTTTGCATAGCGCAGATCAGCAGTGACACAATGTAAGTTGCCTTGGCAGGCTGGTGCCCACTGCTGTGCTGGGGCAGAGAATACCACTTTCACAGCACAACTAATCTTCTCTTTCAGGTGTCTGTGGGAGACCTTTGGGTGAAAAAGCAAAGCAACTTCCAGGACAATTCAACTTTTTTATGACAAAGAAGATTCTCCCTGTAGATACTTGTGCGGTATCTCATCTATGGTTAATTTTATGCTATGGAAGATTGACTCCGATTGAATAGTGACATAAAGATACTGCCTTGTCTATAGGCTGCACTGATTCAGTTAATACCTTGTGCAATATTTTTTTAATTTCAGTGTTTCTGTAACTTGCCTGCTATCTGTTCTAAACAAAAATCTCTCTCCTTTAGAAAGACCAGTCCCACAGACATGGAATGACATTGCAGCATCTTACAAAATGAGTAATACTACCAGATAGCTTCACTGCCTCAGCACTTCAAGAAGAGTATCATGGAAATGGATACTTGCCTGCGGGGATCAACCAGCTCTTCTGTTACATAGTTCAAGAAGTTCCAGCCACTGAATGCGAAGGACCCTTGAAGAAAAGCTAATGCTAAATGCCCCACAGATGGAGTCATCCAAAAATTGAATGCGTTGCTTGGTGTCAACTCTTTGTAGTTTCCTGCATAGAGAGCGCAAGCAAGATGTTAAGCCACTCCTACCTACACTTTAAAATAGGTAAGCTTTCACTTTTTATTCTTTATTCTTTATTGGAACTGAGACTTCATGCTCTTCATGTCACCATGGGCTGACATAGCAATTGCAGTGCTTTCTACAGGACAGTGTCCTGGTGAGGCAGCTCGCGCTGTACAGGGACCCTTCACCACCATCTGTGCCATAGCAGCTCGTGAGACCCTGTCAGCCTGCACTGTCTGAGGGTGATCCTTGGCAGTGTAAATTCCTACCTGCTCTTAATGCAATTTTCTTTTACAAGAGTTTGGTGTTGTTTAGTAGAAATCCTTGAAAATAAAATGTCTATGGGACTGAAAGATTTGTCAAGACTGTAGGACTGTTACCACTGAGAAAACAAGTTTTCTGCTCTCTGTAGATGTCATATTTTTTCGTCCTTTATAAGACTCATCATATACATGATAAAAATATTATATGTCTTTTGTGCTTTCTGCTTTCCAATAACTTGTGAATCAGTGAGACATTTTTCGCCTGTTGTTTAATCTTATAAGTGACTTTTTGTAGGAAATTGGACTAGTGCCTGAAATGAAGCAGATATCTTCCTGCCCTAGGCAAAACATTGCTTATTCGTTTTATACCCAGAGCTTTTCAAATTCAAGGAATGCACAACAGATTAAAAATTTTAAGTAACTATACTGAAACATCATGAGCTGCTCTCCTTTATTCTATCAAATTCTACAAGGTAAGCTGGAAAGAGACTTTTTTAAGGGGATACGGTGGATTTCTCCCTTGTCATATTTTTCACAAGCTCTGTCAGTATGCAACTCCACAGCTTGGCAAAACCCAGCACACCTTCAGGTCAGTTTGTAAGGAGGAAACAGTGCAGTAAGTGGGAAAAATGAAGTCTATCAACAGTACCATACCAATGTTAGAGCTGTCTCGCAGAGTACCTTTAAAGATCTGTATGAAGCCCACAATAATGATAAGGGTCAGGGCTAAGAGTTTTCCTGCTGTAAATATATCCTGAATGCGCGTTGCCCATCGCACACTGGAGCTGTTCACCCAGGTCAGGAGGACTGGAGAGCAAAAGACTGAATTCAGTGAAATGAAATTATGTTTATTTAAGAACATACCATCAAAATATTGAAAAACACACACATGTTCCTGCAGGGAGCTCTACCATGGCCAGGAACGAGAGTGAAGAGGAGCATTGCCTTTCCCAAGGACACTCCCAGCTGCAGGGGCATCCCTGGCAGCCATCAGCCTTCACCCCTTGGCTGCTGCCAGCTGGGGCTCTCCCCAGCTCCAGTGACTGTGCCTGAGGAGTGTTCAGTGTGCAGGGATCATTGCCTCCTCACAGAAACAGTGAACATCTTCAGCCCTGGGGCTCAGGTTTGCTTTTGCCAGCTCCAGAAGTAATTAATGCAGAGCTGGCTGCACGCTGCCTTCTGCACACTCACGTTTGTAAATGTGAAAGAAGACTAGGAAGAGGAAGGGCTCCAATGGTGGTGGGTCACCTGTGCCAGATGCCCATGGCTCTGTGTCCCATCCCACGTGCTCACCTGCCGCCACTTTCCCTGGACCCACAGGGATTCAGGTGCCTTCGTGCCTCACTCCAGGCCACTATACTTGCTGCAGGCAAGTGGAAAGGGACAGAATATCCCACACCATTCACAGTGCCTCTCCTGGGACCTCCCCACTGGCCTTTGGAGTTGTGGCCCTGACTCCAGCCTGGCTGGAGTGGCCCCTCAAGTAGTTCCTTGTAAAACCAGGGCAAGATTTGTGTGTGTGCAAGAAGCAAATACTCACGTAAACACACCATGGAGAGGATCCTAGAGGCATTATAGGGGGGGATACAGTTAGGGAAGACGGGTTGCAGGACATAGTTTGAGAAGGTCAGTGCAATGACAGCCAGACTAGTCGGGTACATGATAAGCACTGCACTCCACAGCAGCAGAAACCTGGAAAGACAAGGAAAAGCACAAGAAAGCAGTGCTGGTGCTGTGCTGGAGAAGATAATACACGTTCAGCTGTGCACAACGCATCAGGGCTGAGCACCTTCGTCCTGGTCACACGTGACAGTCACTCGTGACTCTCCTTATCCCTTTTCCCATGTTCTTAGTACAATCTGGATTTTAAATGAAACAAGCATGGCTTAGGAATGTGTGGAAGAGTGAGAATTATGGCCAGCGGACATGCTTTGATTTAACTGTGTGTCTAAATGAAAGGAGCTCTGTTGCTCCTGGACTGACATATTTTCACAGCAGACAGTAGTCCCTACATCGAAGGCACTTCCTAAAGGGTTTTGGCAGGGCCTTCACCCAGAGGCAGCAGCTGTACTCTTAGGGCTGCTACCAGTTCCCTGCTGGTCAGTGGCGGGGGTTTCTTGTCAGTGCTGGTGTTGGCTCTCTGACTGGGCCAGGGCAGATTAGTGCTGGAGTATTTTGTGATGGATCACACAGCTGGGGTCCACTGGGCTGGCTGCCTGCCTCCAGTTGTGGCTTAAGGTGATTGCACCCAGCAAGATATCCGTGCAAATATGAAGTGTGAGATATTTTGGCTTCTCATTCTGTGCAAAGGAAAAAAACAGTTAAAAAGGCAGCAGCGGCTCTGGTTAGTCTTTAAAAATATTTGAAGTATTATTATTTCTATAGTGAGAAGTACTCATTGCAAGAAAGTGACTTTTTTTGCCACGTATATGCACACACAGATACACACACAGCCATTTGTTCACATACATGCACAAATGCAATGTGCAGGGATGCCTGACACAAATGAGGATTTGAAATGATATTTCCAAATAAGACAGTATAATTTCTGTATTACATGGGTTGCTCTTAAAGGGGCTGCACCCACGCAGTGTGTTCCCTGCTTCCAGCTCTGTAAATCTGGTACAGCTGAGGGAGCCCCTCTCTGTGCCATTAACCTGGAGGGAGTGCTGCTTACTGGGTGTTCCTCAGCTGAGGTGGTAAATGTCTCTCAGTCCCCTCCTTCAATTTGCCTTCTTATTTCTGAGAAGTATGGGGCAAATATTAGCTATCAGAGTTAATTTGGCAAACCAAACTGATGCAAGAGCTGGGTACCTTCCTTACTGGCACAATAGTTTTTTACAATAAACTCAGCAGGTTTTTTTTCTTTTTTTCTTTATTTTGTTGTGTGACTCTTTTTTTTTTCCTTTTTTTTCTTTTTTTCCTTTTTTTTTCTTTTTTTCCCTTCCCCAATTTCTAATGCTTTTCATTGTGGTTCAGAGCAGTTTTCTCCAGTGATTGCTTTGTGGTATTTGGTGTTGTTGATGATGTACCCATCTTGGGATAGCTCTGCAGATACTGGTTGCTGTTAACTCATCTGCTCCACACTGAAGAATAAACAGGACCTAAAGACTGCAGTAACAATTTGCTGAATATGACTAGGATACTGATGGTGCTGACTGAGGTGAAGTGTTTCGTATGGCTGTCAACTGGCAGAGCCTTTGCAGAAGCTACCAGTTTTTCCCTGTCTTGTTTATCTTCATCCATACAAATTATGTAGGCTGAGAATTGTGTAAAACATTCAGTGGGGAGAATGACTCTGAAAACACTATTTCAGGCAAAATCGGCCCTTGTTTCTGTGTTGTAATATAGAGTGTGGTATAGCTGGTATTGGGTAGAATATGGTTTAATGGGAATGGATTATTCATGACAGTCATGGAATTGAAGTGCAGGATTGATAATGCAAATTAAAGCAAATGCATAATTTGAGCAGAGAGGGACAAAGCTGCACTGTCAAATGTGAAGCTCAAAAGAGAGATGGCAGTAAAACAAGAAGGAAGCTTGCCTAATGTGTAAGCCCACTTCTATCTTGTTTCTACAGGTAAGTTTTAATCGAAACCTATTTCTGAGGAAATGATCTCCACACTGGTCACTCAGATCCCATTCACATCCCTAAACAACCAGATGTGGGGGCCAGGGTGCAATGCTGGTACGTGCCTTGTTCTCGCAGTGCCAGCGGCTGCCAGGGCAGGATGAGGACCTGGAGGCCCAGCTAGCTGGGAATGGCTGTTCCTGAGTAAAATGGCTTGCGGAGAGGGGCTGTTTGCTCGGGGCAGCGAGATGACAGCATGGCATACCTGGAATTACTTTGTTCTTCAGACAGAAAGTGGTGGAATTATTGCCCTGAGGGCTGAGCTATGGCACTGAGAATGTTGGGAGATGGAACTCCACCCTACAGCCTTTCACAGGTACTCTGTAACTGTGATTACAAGAATACCAGAAGTTAAATCTTCTCTTGTTGCTGTCTGAGAAGTGATGAGATCTTTATAACAGGCTTGACATAGCTGAACCGTAAACAAAAAAGGAAGACATAGCTGTTTGGTTGGTTTTGGGGGTTTTTTTTTCTGAACATTGGAGTTTGCATGAGAAATCTGAGCTGCACGTGCTGGTGGTGAAAGAACTGGTAAAATAACCTCCCTGCCTGTATTCTAGATACTGTCTGGATGGCCTCTGCTGTGTTTGGTTGTTGAGTCTGATCCAAAGTTCATTGAAGTTAATGAACACTCACATCAGTGTGTATATGAATGAGACAATGTCTAATTAGAGACCATCCCCTCATGTTAGAAACAGGCTGGAGTATGTGGTGCCATGTGCTACTCTTGGGAAGGTGTGATATTCATGTGAAGTGCCAGTCATCCCTGGACCAAAACTGAATTTTTTTTGCAGATATCTCTGCATACTAATTTCCTCACCTGTGGAAAGAAATAAACAACATTGTTTGATCTGGGTCTTAGTCTAGTGGACTTGGTGAAATTGGTTCTCAAACATCTGTTTGGGATGTCCCTGTACTCCCATGAGGATCTCACATTAGATATTAAATGTTATGGATTCAAAGCAGCCTGTGAAAGTATAGAATTCCAGTACAACCTACTTGTGCATCATTAGCAAAAGAAAACAGTTTGAAACAGGTGCTATAGTACAACTCACCTTAGTACAGTTCAGGAGAAACTGAACTGGTTTAAGTAAGTTGGAGCCAGTTTGAATACTAATAATGCTATCCTACATTGCTGAAAGACTTACTGCCTTTGGAAAATTCAGATTTTTGCAATAACAAAAAAGAAACATAGAAGTATATTTGCAGCATGTTATACTTGCAGTTTAGAGTGACATCAAAGCTTTGGCTGAAAACTCTCTGCTGACTGATTTTAATAAGGACATATACCCAGTCACCGGTCTCTGCTGGTGAAGCAGCTGTGTTAGGCGTTATTGCTGAGCATTCACAAGAAGTTGTATTGATCAGAAATGCACTGGAGGGTTTTTCATGAAGCTGAATTTATTCATTGTGTTCTGTAAGAATACACATTAAGCCTTTTATTTACTATTTGGGGGTTCTTTTTTCTTTTTATGAGCCGTACAGACTTGCAGGCCCATGTGCATGTAAGAAGAGCTGTGCTCAGATGGCTCCTGCAGCCCAGGCTGTGACACATCCCCTGCAGTTTGTGTGCTTGCACACAGATGCTATTTAAAACCAAAATGATTTCTAAATAGAGATGAAAGCACGAGTCTTTCTCTGCTACCAGAGCAGAGCCTAGTAATACTGGAACCCTTCCTCACCTCTTCCTTCTCCCCTGGCCAGAGGAGCTGGGGAGTGTCTCTGCTCAGGGTTGTCTCCAGCCAAGGTTTGCCATCACCACCATTGTTCAGCAGTGTTTCGTGCTGTTCTTGAGCTGGACTCAGAGCAGGGTTGCTGCTCTGCAGCCACAGCTCCAGCCAGTTCAGGAGATGGCCCTGTCCTGCCTCTGTTATTCCATTAACCTACTTGCATCACACCAGCAATGTGGCTTTTTAAATTAAAAGTTATGCAACCAACTATCAATACTGCCAGACACAGAAGCTGGGGCATGCAGTACTCCAATGGCTGTTACAATCAAATAGCATTCCTTTGTGCCTTATATCTATGGAGTAAAACATAGTAAATGGGAGGATTTTGGGAGACAGGGACAAGACTACAGAAGTGGAGCTGCTGTTGTGGTCTGGTGGGTACAGCATGTGCTCTTGTAACAAACATCTGTGTGTGAATAGACCAAACCATCCAACTGGTCATTGGGAAAGTCAGATGCACTAGAAAGGCAGATGCACTAAAGCTTTATGTGCTGAGCTTGATGTACTTTCCTGTAGAAGGATTAAATCAAAAGAGACAAGCAGTGGTTTTTATCTCAGGGAGGCACAGTGCAGACTGCCTTAAGCTTGGACCCCATGTGCAGCTGCCATTGGTGAACGGGCACTTCCCAAGTGGGGAGTTGAAGGTGCTTGTAGGAGTTCCCCAAAGCTGCAGGCTTTAGGTGGTGGCTCAGCAAAGTGCAGCAGGGCATAATCCCAGTTTGGCTTTACTGGAAAATACAACCAAATCCCCCCTTTTTACACCAAAACCCACCTGAAGGCTTTTGCCTAATGCAACACTTTGTCATGCTAGTGGGACTATTTCTTTTCTTGAGAGAAAAGCTAAAGTCTCTACACAGCAAGAAGGGGAGCACTGCTTCCGTTCAGGTGACAGGTTGTGCTTTTTTGATATTGCTTGTGCATTAGACGCCTGCACACCACGTAAGTGCTGCCCAAGCAGAACTTCCTGCCTTGGAAGGTGAGACTGTCCCCAGGTACATGCTGGGCAGTGATCAACCAACTGGTATGTGGTTTGTTACAGCAGTTGCGTAGCTTGGTGTTTGCAGGGACCAGGCAAGTTCTCTGAATGTGGCAGAGTGAGCTGAGGAACAATTTAAAGCCAGGTTTAGTTGTACTTGATTTCTAAGTAGTTTCTTTTTCTGCCCTAGAAAGCACAATTCTTTTGGTTTTGTGGAACTCTGATATTTCTGGCCTCCTTCACAGTGATGTTCCAGGGATGGGACTTGTGACTGTTTGTGGGGTTCTACGCTCTCATTTCCCTGGCCCCTGCTTGCAGACACTGTTCCTGTGAGTAGGCAGTGGGGAAGCTGCTGCCTGCCTGTGGCAGTGCCCTGGGGAAGCAGGAGCTTTGCTGTGCAGCTCCTGCCCCCGTGAAAGAACAAACCTCAGTGAAGAGGAGTTGAGATTTGGTTAACCAAGCCAATGTTGTTGTTACCTCAATCTCTTCTGTGGTGTCAGTGTAATTTTCTGTGCAAAGTGGGACAGCAGTCAGAGGAGAGATTCCATCAACTGTAGAAACACAGACTTCATGAACCAGCATAAGGCAATGGCTTAAGTCTGACAAGCATCAGAAATACACCTTGTGACCAAGCATGTCTGTAATGCCGGCTGTGCCCAGTACCTGTGTGGCACTGAGCTGAGGCAGGCATGAGAAGACAGCCTGTGGGATAGGGTGACAGACTGCCTGTGTAATGCCTGTTCTGATTTGTCCTTGCTCAGCAGCCAGCTCAATTGTTATGAGCTCATTTTCCATCTCACATGAGAAGGAATACTCTGGTTTGGTGGGGTTTTTTTTCCTTACTCTTTCTCTAGTTTTCTGTACTGGTGCTAATTTTTCTTAACTAAGCCACCAGCATGTGGTATGGCCTCTCTACTTGCAATGAGAGAGCTGGTCAGAACATGCTTATGCTTCTCTAGTAGCCTGCGAGTACAGGCTGACAGCTTAATTTATTGTGTTTAATACATGAAAAAGTGTACACTCAAATAAAAAAGATAACATCCTCTCACTTGTCCCTTCCTCCCTTAGCCACACTACTCCATTAGGAGCATTTTCAAAGAGAAATCATTCCCTGAGTTAGCATTCCCCCCGCCTCTGGTTATTCTGTATATAGAATGTACAGAATGTACAAGCTGCAGTAAGTGAAGCAGCTTTGCTTTATTTCTGGTAAGTAGCTCCAGCCTGGCCTCCCTGATGGGTAAAGCTCTTCAATACAAAGCACTGATCATTTGTGACTAGCACACAGGAGTATCACTTGGACACAGCATCACTCTTTTCTGTCACGGACTTTATTGAGTCAGTGAGGGAAGTGAACGCATCTGTCACCTTCCCTTGCAAAGCAGCACTGGGAGGTCTGTGTAGGGGCAATTTGGTATTTCTAACAGAGAACAGAAAGATTGATTTTGCTGAAGCATTTTTATTGATAAATGTTGTCTCTTCCAAGTCAGATGGCTTTTCCACACCAAATACATAATATAAATGTGTTTTCAAATTAGTTTATAGAGATAAGGTACTTACCCGGCTAACCCACCAAAAATCTCTGTGACATAGGAATAGTCCCCTCCCGACTTGGGGATGGTGACTCCCAGTTCAGCGTAACATAGTGAGCCAAGGGCAGCCACACCGCCGCCAAGCACCCAAATAATGAGAGCGAGTCCCACGGAGCCAGCATGCTCCAAAACTCCTTTCGGTGAAATAAAGATCCCGGAACCAATTATATTACCTGGAAAGGACAATAGGTTAGCATTGAGGTAAAAGAAAGTAAATATTTTGCTTTTATTTATTCAAAAAAAGGCAAACAAGCCCAAAGCCCCCACTCAACCAAAAAAGACAGCCGTGCCACCCCCACGCCCCCCTTTTTCGATTTTGAATGACTGCACTTTTTCTGATTACAGCCTGGCAAAAATGTTGCCATTTATCAGCAATCAAAGATGGTAAGTGTGTGCTCAGCTCTGCTGAAGCATGGTAAGTCTCAGCTGAGGATCTGTGAGTTTTCTGGCATGAACTTGCTCCGCTTGCACAACTGTCTGCTCTCACCTGCCATGCCAAAGTGCACTATTGAAAGGAGTTGGAAGTGACTTTGTAATGAAGATTTTTCATCCACTCCTAAGAGGAATTTGAACAAGTTAAGGCCCATTTCCAGGGAGGTTGGGAGGTCAACAAACAAAAGAGTAGCATTGTCTATAATGATGGGCCCAAAAGGTGTGCTTGTCCACCAAGGATGGATTTAAGATTGTGCTTTAAAATGTCATCTCAAAGTCTGAAATACTAGAAATCCATTAACATTTTGTACTTGCAATACCTGTGCTGCTTAGTCATCAGCCATAAATTTTAAAGTTATAATGTGGTATGACTAAAATATTGGACAATATGAGACAATTGAGACAATGTGAGTTGAGGCAGTGCTGGGTATAGAAAAGGAGTGCTGGATACCACAGGTGCTCTTTTTTCATGTGGGGCCAGGGTGTGTTACATGATGGGTGAGCAACTAGCTCATGGGTTGGGCACAAAGAGTTGTAGTGCATGGGGTGACATCAGGATTGTGACCTGTCACCAGTGGGGTTCTGCAGGGCTCCATCCTCAGCCCTGTGCTCTTCAGTATCTTCATTAACGACTTGGACCCAGGTCTCAAAGGAACACTAAGGAACTTTGCTGGTGAGACTAAATTAGGAGGAGTTGTTTACTCCCTTGAGGGCAGAGAGGCCCTGCAGAGAGACGCAGACAAATGAGAGAGATGGACAATCCCCAACCATGTGAAGTTTAACACGGACAGGTGCTGGATTCTGCACCTGGGATGGGGCACCCCTGGCTGTGTGGATGGACTGGGGAACGAGAGGCTGGAGAGCAGCTGTGGGAAGGGACCTGGGGTCCTGGTCGATGGCCAGTTGGATCTGAGTCAGCAGTGCCCTGGCAGCCAGGAAGGACATCCCTTTCCTGGGGACATCAGGCCCAGCATCACCAGCCGGGCCAGGGAGGGGATTGTCCTGCTCTGCTCTGGGCTGGGGCGGCCTCACCTCGAGTGCTGGGGGCAGTTTTGGGCACCACAATAAAAAAAAGACATGATGCTATTAGAGAGTATCCAAAGGAGGCCACAAGGATGGGTAAGGGTCTGGAGAAAAATCCTTATGAGTCTTTGGTACTGCTGTGTGCTGCAGTTTTAACAGTTGTACTCATGCATATGGAGAAAGGCTTTAAGTTATAAAAGCCCCTTAAAAATGATATGCTACCTGCCAGCATACATACCTGTGTATCTCCATTTTTCACAGATCAAGGTACCTGAAAACACTACACTTTTGGGAGGAGCTGGTGGTATTTTGGGGAGCATGCTAAAGTTCAGACATAGTGTTTTTTACCAAGATAGATCTGTAGGTTTCCACTGCCTCTTTGGGATGGAACCATATTCCTTTCTGGCCACTCCAGTGCTGAATAAATCCCCAAAGACAGAAAAACCACTAAAGGGTCCCCTGGCTCCTTTCATGCCATCTCCTCCTGCTCCCTACCCTTGTTCACTTTAGCTCAGGTTTGCTGCTATTTTTGGCAGCAAAGAGCAGATGCAAATGCCCATCCTTCAGCAGGCTCTCAGTTTCCACCCCTGTCCCTTGGGTCACCTTTCCATATTGTCAGTATATGAAGAAAAGATACAATCCAAACACAGCATGGCATCCCTCAAACTGATAATGGACAAGAAATCCAGTGTTACAGTGTGTCTCTGCACCAGCAGACCTGTGCTGCATGGTGCTGGCGGGGTGCTTCCCTGAGCTCCGCTGTGGCTCTGTGCTGGCGAGGGGGTGAGCTGATGGCACACCTGGCTTTCTGTACCCACTCAGCTGCTGGGGTGCGATGGACAGACCGGCTGTGCGGTGGGACGGGTGGGGAAGTGGAGAGATAAGCTTCAGCAGCACCATGGGAAGCAGTGTGATCTGGCCATATTGTGAGGAAGCCAGGGAAGAGAGAGCTAAGTCCTGGTGAGGTGTAAACTGCAACGAGAAGGTGGTGGCAGTGATCTGGCACAGCAGTGCCATGGTGCAGTCTAAATAAACAGTTGCTGATGTGTTTTTTAAATGCTTGCACTTGGCATTGTCAAAGCTCTGAATCTCTCTGTGCTTTGTGTTTGTGCCTCCAGGAAGGGGCATGGCTCGTCCCTGGCAGCCTGGGTGATGGGCAGTGAGGGGCATTGGCAGCGAGGCTCCTTCTTAAATCCAAATGGCTGCAGGGAGAAGGTGTCTGTGGCTTAGAAAGATGGTCTCCTGTTATGGTCAGACTGCCAAAGCAGTCCTCCTTGTCTGCAACTCTGTCTGAGCTGGAAACAGCCAGAACCTTCTTTGTCTAAGGAGAATACTTTCTGGGTGCATCTGAAGGAGCAGGACAGGGACCAGACAGCCTTCTGGATGGTTCTTTCATACAAACATTCACAGAATGTTTTTTTATAAATTAAGTAGCTAATAATATTTTAAAAAATGTAATGTCCTTCATGAATGAATAAAGAATGACGCAAAATTATCTTCCAAATTCATTATGGATTTCCTATTACTTTGCACTCACAACATGTGCAAAAGCCATATCAGTAGGAATGGAAGTGCTACACCCCTTCTGACAACAAAATGTTCTTATGGAAACCTGCCATGAATGTGGTAAATGTGCCCAAAAAAGTACCTTCACTTCACTCGGCATAGGATATGTTTAAAAATAGATATGGTGGAGATACTGAAATGCTCCAGAAAATGAGCTGTCAGAAACTGCCTGATGAGAAGCAGTTTTCAGGAGGTCTTGGTCAGCAAGAACTTGAGGGAATTTGGTGAGCAGTTTTGGGGTGAGAAAATGCAATATGCACTATTTTGTAGCATGATGCACATTTTCATAGCATGATATTTTGTCATCTCCTTTTTCTTGGTGTTTGTTACCTTTTTTCCTCCTTTTCACAAGAATATGGAATAGCTGGTATAACAATACCATGACAACCTCAGCTTTTGTTTAAAAATTATGTTACTAACCCTTATGAGTCATTTTAGAAAATTACAAAACACAGAAGGCAAGTAATATATATATCACTTCTGAGATCTTATCCAGTGTCATGATTATTTTTTTTTTTTGGACAATGTTGAGAGCAGTCTCCACATCCTAGAAAAATAGGAAACGGGAGAGGGGAGTAAAAAAAACAAAAGAAAGAATGTCTGTGTCTTTTTATTTCTCCAGTCAAGTAACACATCCAGCAGTGCTGCTAGTAAAAGTAGCAGAATGTTTGTATGAAAGAACCATCCAGAAGGCTGTTTGGTCATTGTCCTGCTCCTTCAGATAGCTGGGCCCAGAAAGTATTCTCCTTAAACAAAGGAAGTTCTGGCTCTTTCCAGCTCAGACAGAGTTGCAGGTGAGGAGCCTGTCCTCTGTGAGCCGTATGCTCAGCCCAAGCGGCCACACTTGCCAGGCCCTGGGTCGGGTGAACCCAAAGCAGCTGTTTCAACACGGGTGTGAAGTGGGTCCAGCCTCTCCTATCAGCCATGCTCCATCTCTGACTTAATGGAAGTGGGTCCCAAACATGGTTTTCTGTGAAGAGAATGCCAAACCCCCCATCCTTTCAAATCTCCAGTTGTTTATCTAATTATGTTTAGGATCTTTTGTGACCTGGCCCTGGAATGGGTTTCCCAGACCAGTCACACACATGCAGCATGTAGTTTTGCTCCGAGGTCAGCACCTCATGTAGAGCTAAACCATTTGGGAACTGTGGTAATGACGTGAAAATTAGGACATAGGGTTTATTGAAAAATCCAGTGTTTTCAGTTTGCCTCTGGCTTTTGAACTATGAGAGTGCATTTGGGGTCAGATACAGGGTTTTGATGTTTTTTAATATAACCATGAGAACTGAAACTCACCTCTTAAACAAAAGCTGAATTCTCACCAAAACACTTCAAAAACTGCCCTTTGAAGGAAAACAATATCACTGTGCTTGTGAGAAAATTAAGGAACTTGGTAATACCTGGCGTATTCACTTAGTATGCAAAATCCTTAGGGTATCTTCTATTTATCTGCAGCACACAATCCACACAGAGTATAAAAATAATGGATCTTGCAGCCTGTTGAAAGTATCCATCAGTTCTGTAAGAATGGACTTACTCATTATATGTAGAGACCATATTTGGTCTTGCTTGGATAAAACCAAGCAATTTCCTATGTAGTTAGCAAAGAAAAATATCACTCATGCCTTTTTATTGCATGCACATTTCTTTAAAGATCTGTTGTATATCTGAAATTCTGAATGGGTCAGTAATTTGTCTAAGCAGCTCTTTCCCCTACAAAGTGAAGAACTAACAACAAAAATTCTGTGCCCCCCCACCCCCCGGTTTGTTTTTGGTTTTTTTTTTTTTTTTTTTTTT
>VWZT01002698.1:99135-116932 GCA_013397055.1 Pachycephala philippinensis
GCCACAGTCAGGTAATTCAGTTTGTGCCTAGTTGTTCAGCAAAGTATTATAGCAGGCAACATTGCTAAAAAACTGTGCATGGTTCAGGAATATGAATCCTGCCAGACTCCTGCTTTCATCGAGTGCCGTTTGCTGTGCTCAGGAGGTGGCACTCCACGCCCAAGGTGGTTCAGGCAGCACTCAGTGCACAGTGCAGGTAGCGGGGTGGGAGGTGTGATGTTCAAAGGCAGGCAGAGCGAAGGCCTGTGTTAACTGGGTGTCCTGCCTCCTTCAGCATTGCTGTGGAGGTGCATCCCACGTTTATCCAATCAGAACAGGAATTGGGCAGATGGTAGTCAATCACAGTAGTCAGCATGATCAAAGATTATATCCCCAGCTGTACAATGGGTGTTTCATTGCTACAGTTGTGACAGATGGTC
This sequence comes from Pachycephala philippinensis, assembly GCA_013397055.1. Classification (NCBI taxonomy): domain Eukaryota; kingdom Metazoa; phylum Chordata; class Aves; order Passeriformes; genus Pachycephala; species Pachycephala philippinensis. The sequence goes on from VWZT01002698.1 coordinate 99,555, forward strand.
TGTGTCTGGATATATTGACAATGAAGGGCAAATCTGGAACCCTTTTCTCAGTGTCAATGTGTGGAAGCTGTAGAAAACGGGACTTTTTTTTTTTTTAATTAAATGTTCGAGACCAACCTGCTTTCAGGGACAGCTCTTTCTTGATATATTGGTATTTTGTATCCTCAACAGTAGATACAGGCAGTTTTCACTGAGAATAGAATAATAATCAAAAAGTTCTCCCATCCTCTCAGGACTCCCACATCTATGTTGACATTGCTCAGGCCAACAGGATGACAGTCTGTGTCACTGCTTGAAACAGTTCTCTTATAAACAAATGCTGAAGCTTTGCATCCTGCCTAGGAATTACAAATAAATATATCTTATTCAGTAGAAAATATGTAAAGAATAGAGAATTCTGTTTGGCAACAACAACAAGAACGCTTAATCAAAAGGAATTGTGCTTTGCAAACTGTTTAAATCCAAATTAAATATGAGGTGGATTATATCAATAATGGTGATGATGTAACTCATCATGGATATTTATTTATGTATTTATTTAGCAGAAATCTGATAAATGAAGCAGCTTCTGGTGCAGCTAATTGCCAGCTAATTGGCTCCCAGGAGTTAAACACTCCCAACCGAGGATGTTAGTGACTGGTTTTTACTGTTACTGCCTGTTTGTGAACTCAGGGAATGACATAGCTACAAAACCAGTCAAGTAAAATGTACAGCTCATAATTTTGGGGCGAACTGGAAATTTTGTGGCAGCACAGGCAGTCCTGATGACTCTGTTTATTCACAGTAAATGAACTGGCTGCTCTCTGCCCTGGCTGCGCTCAGGCTCTGGCCTAGCCCCATGCACCACAGCGGTGCCGTGGCTCCCAACCACACAGCCAGGCACCAGGTGCTGCTCAGCCTTCGCCCTGCTCTTCTCCAGCTTATTAACACAAGTGTAGCATCTAATGCAAGAGATTGTAAGTGTCCCCTCCTCCCCCCATTGAAGTACAAAGACTAAATGAAATTCTGAATCAAGAAAACAGGTCAAAAAAATTACTAGGCTGTAGGGACTCAACAGAATTAAAAGTAGCAAAAAAACTGCACTTCAAGTGCATTTTCTTCACCTCTAGTCAAACATGAATTCAGGCTATGTGGCAGTTAAGGTATTTAATGCAATTTCCTGGAGTTTTTTGCTTTTAAGTAGCATTCAGAGAACTCTTAATGAAGGATGGATGAAGAATAAAACGGTCTATAAAGCCTGGCATTAAAATAATAGCCATTTAACTTCATATGCAAGTGAAAAAATGAAAGTTCTGTATCAGTGGAAAATGAATTATGGCTGTTCTGCTAATATGCTTGCAAAAAAATCCCCCTCAAAAATGGCTATAAAAATAACATCGATAATTTAATGTCTACAGGGATTAGTATTTAACAGAATTAAACAATCTTAAAAACTGACTTCAGTTCAAATATTTATGTTAAAATTCCTAGCAAGCAAGAACATGACCAGCCATTATAAACTGCTATTCCAGCATTCCAACTGGATTTTACTGGGTTAAGAATTTATAATCTGATTATACTACACCCAACTTTAAAGATTTTAAAAATCGGGCTGCTTCAAATAGTGACAAAAGAGTTTTTCTTGACTTCTGATAGATGTATAAAGAAGATTATTTGCCTTTTGAGCACTAATATGCAGGTGTAGTCCATGAGGACTTGAAGAACCAAAGTTTTCTAACTATGAAGGTGTGGATAGAACAGAAAAAAGAGTTAAGGAAAGTAAATATTTCAGGCATAGCTTCACTAATAATACCTGATGCAGCCTTACAGGGTGTGCAACAGTCTGTTCCAGTGATAAGGGTTAGATTTTGCTACTGCATGAGATACTGTGGAGACCTGTATATAATTAAAGTTTATATATATTAAAAATCAATACCTGCTGAGCAGGGCACAGCTGTGCCCTGCCCAGCTGCACAAAGGGCAGGGAAAAGGCAGACCTGCCCATCCAGCGGGAAACAGGCTGCAAATGTCTGTTATCTGGCAAACTTGAAAATCTGTGGCAAGGATGGAGTATCATTCTTATCCTGAATTTTAGGGAATGTTACTGTGGGTGCCAAATTTTTGGGTTGCTCTTCTCCCCAGTAATCAACCAGTCTGCAGGATGATGGCATGTATCCTTCCCCAGAGAGAGAATAACCTCTGCCTTCTCATCTGTTAAGAAAATATAAACTGATTAAATTGCAAAGACCACTGATGAACAGAACTAGCCAGCTGCACTGTGGTGATTTTGGGAGTGTGTTAGGCAGCTGTGCTGGAATTAGATGAAAAAACCACAATTTAGAGAAGAGCAATAAAGGCAAATTTGTGCTAACCTCAGTCTTCACAGGACCTTTAATATATCTGGGGCCATTTGAATAGTTCTTTAAAAGTAGTAAGCCACACATTTGGCTCTGGCTTAAGGTATATAAACTGCTTAATGATGATGGTTTGTTTGGAATCCCTTTCCACCAGTAGTGGAAGGCAGCCTTAAAGGAAAGCGGTACTCAAATCCTGCAAGATGCATTTATAGGACTGCAGTGCTTTGCTATTCATCTGAAACCTGCTGCTTGCCACAGGAGACTGACCATGCTCAGGCTATTAGTAGTCCAACCTCTGCCAAAGTACCCAACAGCTTAAACCCACAAAAACGTGGTGGTTTAAAATTTCTACCTTTTTGTAAAAAAAGTAATAATTTGTCGATACTTTTCTTCTACAGGAGCAGGTTAACCAAGAGAAACTTCATCAAGAAAGCTTTTAAGCCTCTGTTTCAGTAACATAGTGGTAACAAAATTATCTGCTGCTTCAACAGCATTCAAAGGAGGTTCCATTGGCATGTGTTGAGTACTTGCAGGAAGGGCACATCTGTACCATAAAGACCTCACTACAAGAGATACAATGTGGGCATATTCTCATTATAGTACTTGAGTCAAATGCAAATGTTCCATTAACCAAAAACAGCACTGGAACCTCTGATCCAGTTCTCTGGCTTGCAAGCATCATGCTCTCCTGAGTATGTATGTGGGCATACACTAGGTATGATAGATGAATTTACAGATCCTTTTGTCCAAAATTGCAGGTCCTAATTGAGAAGGAAACCTGGTTGTCCCTGTCACATCAGTGCTAGCCCCGACCTGCTGGAGACCAAACATTCGGATGATGCGTGCAGAGCACAGACCTCCACTAAGGCAGAGAAATGGCCAGGAGGTGCTGGGGATCAGGCCTCTTAGGAGCATGTGAAATAATAAAGAAGATGGCAGATGTCTGCTAGTACATGGTTTTATTCAGTTTTATTTGAGTAACACTGTTACAGTGTGCTTATTTCAAAGGAGAAGTTAAAGCCTGTATGATAGAATTTTTTTGTTGTTCTAAATTGAAACTCCTTTTATTCTGTTAATCCTTTCACAGGCTGCAGGCTCTGTCTGCTCTTTTCAGGCACACAGTCCACTGCTTTATTTCCTGCTCCTCTGTTCTGACTCTTGTACTTGGTCTGACTTCTCTACTTCCTTAACTTCTGACTTGTTCTCGTCTTCTCTTGCCAGCATTGGGATATGTGGGCTGCATTTCATTACCATGAAGAGGAAACCTCAGCCTCCCGTGCCCTTCTCTGTATGCTGCAATGATAAGGCAGAAGTATCAGGAAAAGCCTTCTCCTAGGGACTAGGTGATGTTTTCAGTGGGATATTCTCAAAGTGAGCTCCCACATGCTGCCACACTCAAGGCAGCCTATGCAGCTGTGTCCAGGAGGGGATTACAAACAGCTACTTTTGCTGAGCTTCATATGGCACCTTCCTCTTCTGCCTTATTCCCTGACATCAGGGACCTTGAGAAGGGTTTATTGCAGTGCAGTGCTGCCAGGTGAGGATGAGGGAAGCCCACAGACAGCTGCAGAGCAGCTTTTTGGTGGTTCCCACTGTATCCCCACTGGCAGCGGTGCATGGGTCTATAGAGAACAGAGGCTCAAACGTCCCCCTTGACTGTGAGACTTCAGCACATAAAGGAGCTACTGTGACCCTTGAGGCAAAGGAGAGAATGCTTCAACCCTCCTACTAATTTCCAAAGAGAAACTGAACGCCAAACCTACCTTGATGCTGTGAGAGGGATGTGGAGGAAACCCTTGTGATGTTCCTAAAATGCCTGGATTGCCCTGGTAAGAAAGTGCAGCACTACACACTGACTGCTATAAATAGTGCAGCTTTACGTTGTATTGGCCCTTGTTATCTGTCCAACATCTGATTTCTGTGCTCTCTGGATCTCAATACCCTGACTTGGAATTTTACCTGCAAATGGCAGAAACCTGTTGTTAAATCCCCTGATGCAGAAATGGGCAGTGTGTAAAGCTCTGCCCTGTAAGCATGCTGGAAGACTTGGGGGTCTTCTCTAGGACACTGTGTGACTGATTACTAACAGATAAATTCTGGTTTTAAGGAAAGCAACTGATAGTGGAGATTGGTCCGTCTGTAGCAGCTCAAGGGGCAGATGCCAGCCCATTCAGCTGATTTAATGTTTGTCCCTTGGCTGAGAAATCCCACAAGTGATAGCTGCACCTCTGGGAGCGCTCTCACAGGGCCCTCTACACCTGCAATGATTTTCAGTATTTACCAAGAAAACCAGTTACAAAATGCTGCTGTAAATCTCACCAACTCAGCTACAAAAACAGCCAAGTTTTTGTAGCTTGGGTGTGCTGTGGAGTCAGACAAGGACAGTATGACAGATACAGCTTTCTGGCAGCCCACTCTTCAGCCCTACTCATGCCAATAGTAAAGACCCCTGCACCAGCTTTGAAGCATAATTTGTTTAATGGAAAATGCTGGAGTTTTTTCCTTTTTTCTCCCCCTAATTCTATTCTTTTTCCTCATTGTAATTGATCACAGTGAACAGATTATTCAGTCTGGAAAATTCATCAGCAACTGCTGCCCAGTGGGAAAGCCTCTTGCTGTCCATTCCTGGAAGCTGTCAGTCCTCATGGATGTGTCATTGCCCGAATCAGAAAGATGAAATAAAACATCAGTACGCAATTTCGAGAGTTACATAGCACACAGAAGGATTTTTTTGTTACACAAGTCTAGCCTCTAGCAGAAGAAACCAGCCTGGAAGCTGGCACTGTCTCTCTGACCCCCTCACTGCTCCACACTCCCTGCTTACCTCACACAGCACCTCTGCAGCTTTTTGCCATGAAAAATGTTCCTCCTTGTGAATTAAAAACTTTGTTTACATGTATTGGTGTCCTTGCAACCCTCAGCTACGGCTACCAAAATCCCATGTGTGCTCTGCACCAGCCAAGGGACAGTGTGGGGACTTACAGGGCAGCATTACAGGAATGAGCAGGCCTGGAGAAAAGACACAGCTTGAACTTGATTGCTCAATTGCAAAATAAAGAAAAACCTAATTCCCACTCTTGCCTCTGATTTTCTCTCAAATTACTGGGTTTTATGCCTTCTGCTCTGATACCACAAAGATGAGCCCTGCAAAAGTGTCTTCATACTCGGGCCAGTTGGTGGATTTTGGACTGTGCTTACATACCTTCTGCAAACTTGGGAACCATTACGATCATCTCTAAACTAGGCATCACTTAATCCTTGATTTCTGAAGGGGTATAATGGGAACTTCAGTATGCTAAACTTTTAAGGTAAAGCTTATTCTGCAATATTACCCTGAATAGTAAAAGGCTAAAGTGTTCAAAGTGCCTTCCTGAATTCCAGGCAATACATATTTAAAACAAAACTATATGAAAATGGCAGTAACAAATCATCCAAATACATCAACTGTTGTGTTATAGCTCAGATCACGTTACTGAGAAGAAAGATTGATTTAGAATCTGCTATAAGGTCTACTGCCATTGCCTAGGATCTTACACAACCTAATTTTGGATGCAGATGTAAACAAGACATGAACTTCTTAGCAAAGTTTGTGGTTGTTGCAGGTTTCGCACCTCCTTGATCAGAAATCATTCAAACTCTCAAGTTTACATTCTTCTGGCTGCAAATCTGTGTTAACATATTCTGTGTAGTTAGTTTTACCTCTTAGCATGGTAATCTCAGCATTTATGTCTCTCATTCACATCTCTAAGTGGCTTTATCTGTGTTTTATCAAAGAATACAAAGATAGGCTATGGTCAATGAACTGAGGTGGAATTTAAAAGCAAAAAAAACGGTATTTATGCTTCCTGGGGTGTGTACAACTATTGCACAATGATATTTCACTTAAAGCTTGCACTTAACTCGAAGCGCACTTTGGTTACTAGCTCACCCTGAGTTTAAATGAGATTTACAAACACCTATCAGCTCAGTATACATTTTGACAGACACCACGTACGATGCTGTGTTGCTGTCCTCATGTATTTAGAAACCAGTGCTGACTTGTATCTTGACTTTATTTTAAAATATATAACTTATTTTTAAAGAACATCTTTACACAATTTTACTGAGGAGAACTAGGAACTCCTGCATTTCCAAAAGAAATGTCCGCTTTTCTTGCAGTTTTTAAATATCTATGATCTGGGAATTTAAGGACCTGTTGTAATACGATCTCAAGAGTTAGCAATATTACTATATAATATTCTTATACATGTATGAATCTTGCATTTGCAAATATCACAATTATCTTTTGAAATTAAGTATCTTCAGAATTATGAGACTTCATGTTGCTCACTGATGTCTTTATATATCAAGTTTATCTAAGCAGCTGACCAGCTGTATAAAAAAATTCGTCAAAAGAATGTTGCTCCTGCCCCTGAATAGAAAAACTTGTTCATAGAACAGTTTTAGTACATAGAAATACAGAATTAAATTAGCTAATCCTGCAAAATACATGTTAACACAGACTTGCTGCTTTAGTTTAATTTAAAGCCTGATCCTATGAGGCAATGAAGTCCTCTGTTCTTGTTGCCTTCAGTAGGATTTGAGGGACTTGGGACCAGTTAAGAAAAGGGTCTTTAACCTTCTGTCGGGAGCACGAGCACGTGAAGGAGAGCTATTCCTTTTGTACGCACTCATAATATGTACAGGATTGGGCACCTTTTGTAATAGTCTGCTTAAATCTTACTGTGTTGCTAGGGAACTGGCCATGTCCACAACCAAAAAACATGGAGACATTGTGTCCTACTGGTTTCTGGCAGAGTTTACCATAAGAAATGGCTTTAGTGCAACAAGATCTACTTGCAGGAGTACAAAAAAGGTAATTTGTCAGATTTTTTAAAAATTACAAATATTTTAATTCTATCACACACATGGAAATCCCTTTCAAGCTGAAGGCTAGGCATGAGAGGATACCGCCAGAATCAAACACCTCTTTCCTTTATTCTTAAAAACACTGATTCAGCTATTTTTAAATTACTTCAGTCTAAGTACAGTGTTTAGAAGCTTAACAAGCTTGGATACTCTCTGCTCTTTTGTACTAACTAAGGCTATTAGTATTTTCAAGACACTTATAAAAATAATTGATTATGTATGTTTCCAAAATTTATGGCTTTTCAAGTTTTCAGACTGCATTTAAAAGTATCAGAAAAAAGAAATTTGTATTTATGGAGACCTAGAATGACATTTCTGATAGAGTTTCTTATCCCTTTCAGGACATCAGAACTGTCTGCGTTGTTTTAAATTATTGATAAAACAAGGCTTGACACCCCAGATACCAAAGAATAAGTCTGCTATCAAAACAGGAAAAAATCTGGGCAGAGAAAAAAATAAGCCATGGGGAAATCAAAATGAAATATAGTCTGAGGTGACCTCCCTTAAAACAAGCAAGTAAATCCTGTCGTATTAAGCTCTCAGGAGACCTGCTAAAGAATTTCAAAATAATCCAGACAAGGAACTCAACCCCACATTTTCATTCTTGTCAGTCCTTTTCTAGCAACTCCCTAAGAAAAACTGATCCCTTGGGTGTTTTGTACAAAAAGATGAATTTTTATGATATAAAAGCACCCACTTTAAAGCTGTAGGTCCTCATTCCTTGGCAGTCATTATCTTCAAGTTTATGGAGAAGCACATATTGATCCTTTCCAAGGCATAGGTGGGCAGGGAGGCAAGAAACACTCTTCTGGATTCATCAGCCTTCTTTTTGGGGCCTGTCCAGGAGCAATCTCACAGCACAATACTATTAAAAACCCATCATATATGGCACCTGTTAATAGTTTTTTCTCCTTCTCTCCGGACGGTTGCACAATTTAACAGCAAAAAGATGGAAGACACTAAGGAACTGGGAGACTAGCCAAGTAAGGATGTTTTTTCTTGTCAGACTTGTAGCCTATAATGTCATGCACATGTACACAAGTGCAAAGGCCTTTTCACAAAACTCCCTGTGTTACAGAGAAGGCGTTTCAATATTCAGACCTCAACTTTTGTCCTCCACTGTCTGGATGCATCTCTGTAAGAGAGCAACTTTTTATACCGACTGCTCAGCCCTGCGTGATTTTCTAGCCCAGAGTTAATGTACAATAATTAACGTGCCTATGTGTTGACCAGTGCTACAGGTGAATTAGAAATTTGGTGATGGGCCGCCTTGTGACATTCATTTCCATAGATCACATTAATATTGTGGATTTAAGCTCTCTGACCCAGTGTATTCAACAGAATGAGATTCTTCCTTAACTTGATTTCTCCTGGTATTTGTTGATGTAAACAAGGTCCTTATAATGTTCAAACATAATTTTTTGTAGTATACTATATTAAGATGTTTGGCCCGATCTAGATTAATCAGCTTCATGTAACTGATGAAAGAGCTATTGTTTTTCACAGCAGAAAAACTGCCACTCATCCAGATCACTGACCTATTTCTTCGAGTTAGAAGTAACCTTTCTAAAGTTTTACTGATTTTAAATTATAGGTTTTACACTACTGATATTCTAGTCCCACATTTGAAGTGTGATTATGCCATTTTTTAAAGATCAGATAAAAAAAAAACAACTTAATTTTCAGATGCAAAAAAATTTTAGTTTTCTGTAAGTTGGTACTATTCTAAAGAAAGTGTTAAATGGATCAGAGCAATTCAGCTCTGGCGGTTCTTCCATTACCCAATGATACAGAAATTCCTCAGGCTTAAACATCACCAGTATAGTCCTCGCCATTTTTTTTGCTCTGAGATCCAGTGGAATTTGTCTCTATTGCCTGAAAGAGATGATGAACCACTTGTAGGAGCAAGAATTAAAACAGCTCACCCTAACACTAGATTGGTTCATATATTACCCTGCAACCAGAAAAACAGAATCTACAAGTTCCTGAAGATGGAACAATTTGTACACAATCACTCTTCAAATTTTGCTTTTCAGCCCTGACTTTCAAAGGCCAGTGCCAGAAGAAAACATTAGGAGAATAAACTAATACTGCATAAAGAGACTAATACTGCACAAAGTGAATAAATGTATTTACCACTATACATGTTTTTCCTCTGCAGGACAACAGGGCTTGCGTATTCTCTATGCTTTTTCACTAAACAGAGAGGGATACAAGCATTTAAAAAGAAATTAGGGTGTTGAGATGCTCAGTCAATGTTGGATTGCTGGCTCCCTGCTCTTTGCCATGGAACATCTGCTAAAGAACTCTTTGGGAGACTTCTGGGTTTTTCAGGACCAGCAGAAAAAACCAACACTGTTAGGATGTTTTATATTTGGAGCACTTCAGTACTGACAAATGCCTTCTCATTTTATCATGCTGCAATCAAGATGACAGTGTGGTAGCTAGTAGAAACTCCCCCCACAGTACAACAAAAACCAGGGTCTCAAAAGGAAAAGTTTGGCACATGAAAAGCTGCAAACAGAAAAAAAGCTAAACCTCCACCAAACCACTTCTGCTTGTTGTAAGCCTGCCAAAGCAGAACAGACTTTCTCAACAGAAAAGGCTACATTATACTAGAAGGAAATGAGCTGCAAGGCACAGGAAAAGGGAACACGAGTGGAGATTTATGGCACTGCTGAAAGCAGGCACTGTACTGCCAGATCAGGAGTGAGACACTTACCAAAGGATGCTACCAAGGAAGCAGTTTCTGTTGTAGGGTGTCTAAACTACTGGCATTCATTGCAGAGGGCTCATCGCTTCAGCCTTGTGATCAGAGTCACTGTGTCCCAATCAGAATTTTCTTTTTTAGAAGGTAGGAAGGTAAAAATCCCCCAAAAACTAGCAAAACTCACCCAAACTAAACCCGCTCAAACCAAAACCATCAGTCAATGAATACTTGATAGCTAATGACTGACTTGGAAACAGAATTGTGTGGCAATTGTTGCAGAAAAGTACAAATTTAGTTGTTTCTTCTTTTTTTTTTTTCTTCTCTTCATATTGTACATGTGGGACTTCACATGCTGAATTCTCCTTGATACAGACTGCATCAGAAAGGCACATCTATGGACAAATAAAACCCTTTTCTTTGTCCAAAAATATTCAGTAAAGAAAAATATAAAGTTAAGGCTTTTAAGGCCCTTTTTTTCCCCTCCTCTGCCAGGAATTTCTAATTACAGCTCCTTTTCAGACTTCCTCTGTAAGTAAGTTTAGTCTCAGAAGTAAGCTGCTGCCCCGGAAAAGCCGCAGAATCTGCCTGAATTTTTACCAAGCTTAATTTGAACTTTGCCATAGTTTTTACTTTCAAGTGAAACAGCAGCTTGTTTTCAGCTCCCTAAACTCAAGTGAAAGGCTACTCCAAACAATTCTGATGGAGAATTGTATATTGAAACAGTCTTGAAGAACATGGGAACATGGTATCACCCCCTAAAATATCATGCCATAAATATAACTTGCATTTTGGATGGGCATTTCTAGTTTTGTTTTTTTCCAAATGCAGGATCGGATCTTTCTCAGTAGTATGAACCTTTTTTCCTATTGGGTACCATACCAAATTATGGATACCTATCAGCTTAAATCTACATATGGAACCTGGACCTGTAATTTTCAGTGGTTTTGAATCTGAGCCTAAGCCTCTGGACTACACGGAAAAAACATTCACAAGTCCCTCAAAAGTGTCTTTGGGGTTTCTCGCTAGTAAGAAATATATGCCATTTATCTTGAACAAAAATTGACTGCTGACTTTACTAAACCATAATTTGCATTCATGAGAGGACAAGATACTGAATTACATTTCTCTACAGTCCAGAGCTAGATCCTGAACTATCGCCCTGAAGAAAACCCCAGTTGTGCATTTGTAAATACTTTGTGTGTTACATCAGTAAGTGCCATGTGGAACCAAATCCTCAAAATATTAGTTAGCAAGGTGTCTAATAGATAAGAAAGGCTGATTCCTTTCTTAAGTGTTTAGAAACACCTTTTTTTGAGAGAGAGAACCATTGAAGTGCAATCTGTATTACTCTCACAAGTAGGTGAACAAAAGTGAGTCCTGAAACTTCAGTGAGCGATAAAAATGAAATGCTCTCACACAGATTCAGAGGGAGAAAATTCTTGCTGCAACACCACTGTTTTCTATGACTCCAGGTAGGATCACAGAAATCAGGAAAAATCATCCAGTGATGTGGGTGGGGTTCTTTGCTGTCCTTTTCATACATCTTTCTTTCTGCTTCAGTCCTGTAACTTGGGTACTACTCCAGTAAAGTCCATTGGGTCTGACTAGGAATGATCTCCTAATGATTTGATATGTTACTTGATAAACAGATGGACCTGATTCAATGACCAAAACCCAGTCCACCTAAGCAATGGTGGCACATGAAACATGATCAGAGAGGATACAGCAAACACTGGGCATTAATACCTATCCACTTCCACTTGCAAAAGAGGAATATGAAGGCTATTCCCAGCTCCATGTGTTCTCTTTCCCCAGTGTTAAGCTAGTAGCTTGCTGAATCCTGTAGTAGGTTTCTGCCAATAAAGACTATTTGTGGGATTTTAAGGGATGTTAGAATGGCAAGAGGCATTGCGGTAAGGAGACACCTAATTGACGCACAAGAAGGCTGGCAAATAGTTTTCTGTTATTGACAAGGAGGAAAAATCACATTGGAGTGCTGCACTTGGAAGCAATATTTATGCAAATAAAAACTTCCCAGTCTATGCATATGCAATTATTTGTATGTAAGTATGATGCCCAGCAGGTATAATGACAACCAAGGCAACTTGGTTCTTCCCTCGACAGATTATCATGGTGTGGGCAGTAACTGGCACTACATACTGGGACAACCCTGACATAAGGAAGCATCTCTGATGTAAGGAGGCTTTTCAGCTTGTAGGCACTCTGCTGAGACCATCCACTGGGTGGCCGACTGATGTCAGCTATGGATGAAAGTAAGCGTGTGCTGTTGTCTGGGCAGTGTGGACAGATAAATTCCAGAAAGTTACTTTCAGAACTAGCAATAACTGAACGTACTGCTCAGCTGAACAGAGTTTTGTTCTTATCACTGGACCTGAATCAGGAACCAGTTTATAAGGGATCTTACATCAAATTTGTGTGTGAGCAGAGTAAGTACTGCAAGCATTTTTTAAGCAATGCCAAGTCAGCTGATGCAGATAACTTGACTGCCTGTGCTCAGCAAAATAAGGAGATGTATTTAGTTTTAGCTGACATATTTTATTGTAGCTGAATTTGTAAGTCTTCTAGTAGGTCTTATATAGCCTGATATTAAATCATTCTCGAGTATACAAAAGATTTCATCATAATGCAAGTATTACCCTATAGCTACTTTCATGCAGTTTTACAACCACATAAATAAAGGTTTTAAGAGATGTTTAACTGTTTTATACAACGTTACTTATCTGTATTAAACAGTCAAACAACCCTTTTTACATGTGTTATATATGCAATTTGTGTATACAGTTAAATATACATTTCTAATGTAAGAATGGTGTACTTTGTTTTTCCAACCCAAAGAACTAGGCTGGTATCAGGCATTAATCAGTCTGCACTTTCTAGTTCTTGTACTTTTCTAAAGAACAGTGGAATGTGGTAGAAATTACACAGAGACAAGTCATGGAGCCTCTTACTTAGCTTTTCGTCTACACAGGCAAAACTCCAAGGAAGGCACTGTATAGCTAATATTCCTCTGCTCAAAGAAAACCCACGTGCAATAACCTTACTTACATACACAGTTCTACAAATGAGATGTAAAGCCAGCTATGTGTATGTGCATGAAAGAACTGTTCAATTAAATGCAGCATTGATTTCTGTGTCTGCTAAATAAAACCTAGTGCAGATTTCAAACAATTACATTGCATCTACAAGTTATTATCTAGGAGATAATAACACATGTATGTCACTACTTTTTAAGCTGTATCACTTCATCTAAGTATTGATGGATAGCAAGCTTGATTTGTGGTGTATTTGAGTGCATTAGAAGATTATTAATGTCTGGAGCCCATGAGAGATTTGTTTTCACTGTATGTAACCATGTTTGAGACAGAGCAGTTTGGGTGCTTCTACAGAAAGTCTCAGGCACTTTCCAAAAGTGCTCTTTCTGGGGCAGAGATGAATTGCCAGAAAGATTTGTTACTACTACTAAACACTGTTCAGTTTTACACTCATTAACTACCAGTTTCTTTTTAGAGTTAAAAGGTTTTGTATTTAGTACCTGCATTTACATGTCGATGCTCAGAAGAGGTGTCTTCTGCCTCAGCATGAAATAAAATTTGGAAACAGCCTTCTTCTCTAATCAGGCTTGTTTGTAAGCAAGTTAAAAAATATAAATGAAGTAATGAAGGATAGACTTAAGTTGTATGAAAGCTAGGCTGCTGGAAGAGATCAGGAGACTGTTCTATGGGGTGGATATAGGACAGACATATTCCTAATTTGATGTAGTTTATTATGCTATTTTTTCTGAATATTTTTTGTTAGATGAACTGGTATTTCTTATGGCAAAACCTTTCAAACCTCTATAAAAGCAAGATAAAAATTTCAAAGGATGAGTTTTGTGAGTGCATTAAGACAGCATAGCAATTTATTGCGTTGACAAATACCTGGGTTGTAAAAGTAGCGAGAAAACTGCCCTGTAATTCAAAACGTGGCAAGAAGATTGAAAAGGAAGACCTGTTTTCCAGGGAATTAGCACAGGGTATGGGAGCTTCAGGACAACTGGCAAGATACAGGTTGTCTGTGCCCTCCTTGCTCCCTGAACCAGTACGTGCCCCGTATTCACAGGGCAGGCTGAGCCCCTCCTTAGCTCTAACAGCTAGAGGCATGGCATGCTGACCTGCATGACATGATGTACCTGGAAAGGTTCTTTTTATTCTCTCGGTTGCAACTGTGACGGGCTACTTACAGACTACAAAGTATCGAGAGATCTTGCCATTATTGGAATACTCTCAAATACAGTTATAACTGTGATAAAGGTGCTCCCACCCCCAAACCTTCTCTTTCACTTCATGCTGTGTCTTTCTGAGTGCTCCCTAGCACAATCTGACTCCCTAGCTCTGCAACTCATATAATGCCTTATTTTAAACAAGCAGAATTAGTATATAGAAGGCAACCACAAACTTATTAATCACATAAGCTCATATTTACAGTATTCTTCAAATACTCCTTCGTTTCCTCTTCTTAATTACTAGAAGATTATAATTCTCTATATCCATCCTGCAGCTGATTAGAATCGTAGAACAGTCAGCTAAACCAGAACATTTGGTGTAATGTTGGCAGATCACAGCATCAAACTTCTATTTGATAATATAAAAATATGCTGATACATTTTCTGTACCTGCAGCATTTTCATATGCTACTTGAATAAACATAACCTGCAAGAACATTTAAATAAAAATAAGAAAGCATAACCTTTATGTCCGTACCGAGCAAGAAGAGTTTTTTTCAAAAGCAATTTCTTGTTTTCTTGGTGTTCTCAAGCAGTATGACTTTGCTGCGGGATGCATCAGAATCTGACGTCTAAACCCTTGAAATGGGTTTCCCTCCTCCACTCAAAACCAGGAAAATCCAATATGATGGCTGACATAAAAGTCCTGGCCTGTCCTTTGGTCTGTTCCGAAGGCTCTGACACACTGACTGCGTCTGTTTTTTCCCTGCCATTCAATCACTTGGAAATAAGTCTTCTGCCTGTGTTAAGTTCTATCAGACAGAAAATTTGTGAGTTAACTGGTTCCCTAATCTCAATTAGGATCAACTAGGTTGTTCTTTTTTTTTTCTGAAGGAGTCTTAAATAAGATTTCACTTAGTTAACTCCAGTAATGGCTTGCAAGCCGATCTGATGTAGTTTACAGTGTCCTCTGATTTGAGCCTGCCATGTTTTATGCAGTGATACCTACAAAGCTAGACTAAACTCTTAGTACGTACCACTTTGTTACAGAAGATTTTGATACGTGGTGTAATTTCATGCATCTGCACACAAACAAATCAAACTAAAAAATAGGATCCTACGGTTGTGTTTCAAATGTCTTCTATGAAAATATGGGGGAATTTGCAGAAGAATTTTTAGGCTTTATGTGGCAAAGCAGATAACCTTCTCTAATACTTAAACCACTTGAGAATAGTACAGTTTATAATAAATGTCAGTGCCTTTCCCTGCTCAAATGTCCTTGATTAGATGAGAGGCTATTTCACAAGATTTATTTTGCACAAACATGACAGGTATGAACTCTGCTTGCAAGATGTTGCTTTCAAGATGGTGCTTGCAAGACGTTGCAAATAAGGTGGATGAAAGGTTGACTGGGAGAGAAGGGTAGCAGAGATATCATTCTCTAATACCTAACAAATGATATAGATGCCATAAATCTTCCCTATGGCCAACAGCAACTCAGGGAACACCTAACCCTGGAAGTGCCTTATCTACAGCACTGTGCAGCACTCAGTACTTCACTCTAACGCAAGGTCATCTGTGCTCCACTGAGATCCAGGACCTAGATTTTCCCCCTTAAATATGCTGAGGGATTCAAAATAAAGATATGTTTGTATAGGTAGAATACATCTTCCCACAAACTGCAGATACAGATTTTAGTATTTCCCTATGGGAATGGAATGAAATATTTTCCTTTCATATAACAGCCTTGCTCACTAATCCTGTTCAATGGCATTGAAATTTCTTTTCTTTTTTTTTTTTTTTTCAAGGCCATATCCACCTGCATTGGACATAAAGGCATACATGACTAAGAGCACAAAATTGCAGTAGGGCATTATGATCACCTATAGGAAGCATGCAGTGAAGTCCTTTTCCTCAAGCTTGGTGACATCAATCACAGAAACACATCGGGGTGTCCCAGCCGATTTTGCTACTGAACAGTGTATTCCCATGAATGTGGCAGCTCCTGCTGTGCCCGCTGTGATCTCTTTGTGCTGCCATGGACTCAGCTGTCACTGCAAGTCTTTTCCACAGGTCTTGGTGAAGGTAATGGCTGGGTCCTCCTATGGGGTTTTGATGCTCACTGGCTTAGTACAGGCTGCTTGTATTCACCTGGGCAAATTTTCCCTCCCCACGCTTGCCCCCACATCTCCAGCACAAACGCCACAATGATGGAGCCCACCGAGGAACGGTGCAGAGCACACCCTGCCCCAGTTTCCCAGTTTTGACTCTGTTACGGGAGCAGCAAGCTCAGCCCCACTGGCTGACTGCTCTGCCAGCGACGGCTTCTGCGGGACGCGGGAGAGCATCGCTGCCAATGGCGCAGCAGATCCTGCGGGTCCCGGGACACTCTCTAAGCGCCTTCCCAAAGCCCGTGCTGCCACCTTCACTTTGAAGTACTCCGATCTCAGATCAACGAATCAATCTGCTTTAGCCTTAGAAGTAAGCGCCGCAGAAGCCTCAACAACTCACCCGTCATCAAGAAAAGACTTTAAGAAACCTCACGATTTTGCCTTCAGCTGAACGACTGGGCAGAGGGGGCTTACTCCAACTGGCACCTCAGCACAGACCGTGTGTTATAGCGACAGCGACTCGCCGCCCAGCTCGCTGCCGGACGAGCTGCGCCGTACCGTGCAGCAGCGCGCTGTCACCTCCCTGTACCGCACACCTGCCCGCGGAGCCGTGCACCGCCACACCGCCGCCTGTCCCCGCGCCGGCCGGTCCCGAGCTCCCACCCCAAGCGGCAGCACAGTCGGAACGAGCTGTCAGCGGTGCGGCGGGCGCGCAGAGGCGGGACGCGATGCCCTTACCGATGATGATGGCACAGGCGCTCACCAGCCCGATCTCCTTCTTCAGCGCCACCCGCTCGCGGCCGCCGGGCGCGCGCTGCTCCCCGCCGGCCATCGCTGCCCGCGCTGCTCTGCCCCGCGGCCCCGCGCGCATGCGCCGCCCCGCGGGCCGGTGGGCGCTGGGGCGGTGCCGGACGGCGCCGGGGGGCGCGCGGAAGGTGCCCCGGAGCCCTCAGGAGCGGTGATGTCGGAGGGCAGCGCGTCACTCGAGGCGCCGCCGCACCCAGACACCTGCGAGTGTGTCCCCAGGAGCCGCAGGGACAGCAGAGCCAGCGCTGTGCGGTGAGGGCTATAAACGCCGAGCGATGGGCTCG
>VWZT01002698.1:116944-143595 GCA_013397055.1 Pachycephala philippinensis
TCCCGCCCGGCGCCACGAGCCAGCCTGGCGCCGTGCCGGGACCCCCTGACAGACGGTCCCCTCACGGGCTCCGCGGCGGCCGCCTCCTGTTGGGCTCTATTAGTTGAGCTAGTGCGATAACGTAAAGAACGAACATTTTATTGCTTGTGATCAGTACTGCCAGTTTAGCGCGGTTAAAACCAGCCCACGATTGGCTGGTGTCCGTACTTTTCACGTTAGTTTCTCCGCTCTTTCTTCCCACGCTGTTTCGCACTTCTGAAGGGATCAAACCCCTGCCCGTGCCTGCAGCGGCTCCTTCGCACCCGCGGGGCTGAGGGGACGGCCGGGGCTGCCTCCTGTGTCCCCAGCAGCCCCCCGGGGCTCGCTGGGCAGGCAGCGGCTGCTGACGAGCTGCAGCTGGGGTTATCTGCCGGGGAGCTTAAGGAAAGAAATGTTTCCTTTCCTCACACAGGGGATGAAGCTTAAATGTTGGGATCTGTGTCTGTTCGCAAATCTTTTGCTCTGTGAACAAGCTGCCTTCACAAGAATGTCAATGAATGAGGTCTCCTCTGCTCTCATATGACATCAAAAAGCTAAATCGTAGTTTGGGAACCTGGGCTCTTCCCTCAAGTTGTAACAGCCAAGGGTTTATTGATGGAAATAAATAAACAAGTTTGTTACTTTTTTATAAGACAAACACCTTCCTGAGAGCATTTCTATGTTCAGAGGAGACCCCCGTGTGAATGACCTATTCTGAAAATGCATACGTTAGAAAATTTCCGTAAGAAGATTATGTGGTAACTGACAACATCCATCAGTGGGGCAAACAACGAGGCAGTGAGAATTGGTTGTGGTGGGGTGGAACAAGGAATGTCTGGTTCTTCACCTTAGTGAAGGAAGTTGGGAAGTTTCTGTGGTGATATCACTCTGATTTTCTTTGACTTTAGAATGAGAAGTATGACCTGACAACTGGTGAGTCTTTTGAGAAAATCCGTGGACTATTCTTAGAAAGCTGATAATTTTAAGTGATTTTACTTTACAAAGCTGCTTTATACTGCTGCTGTTATAGAAAGGCTTATTGATTTTCAGAGGCTGAGGCTTGTTTCCTAAGCTGATCTACTGCTCTGTTTCTGAACGAACTGCCTCACTAACCACTTCTAAAATGTCCTTTTATTGAATTACTGTGTGATTTTTATAAGAAAGTTTACAAGAAGTGTTACTTTTTGAACTATGTAAACAGTACTACTCTTCTCCTTTTAAAGACTAGGAAATACATGCAAAGACTGGAAATAAAGTTTCAGGTTTTCAAAAGTAACCTGATGCATTCAAACCACCACAGTGTTTTTTCTAGGTGGCTTAATTGACTGCTTCATAAGTATGTTTTTTACTGGTAGCAACTCATGTATATTCCAGTAGGTACCTCTGAAAGTCTCTACATGTTAGCCTTTTAAAGACATTGTAATTTATTTTCGGAAAGTTTTCTATGATAGTTTATTTCTTTAGTAAAAGCTAAAAAAAATTTAGTTTGAACGTCATTAAAAAAGTACAAAAGTCAAGAAATACGTGAATGAATGGTGTTCCTAACTCTACTGAGTTTCAAGAACCTAATGAAATTTAGGATCAATTAACCTTTACAGAACAACCACACAATCTGTTAAATGAATGACAGTTAAAAGGGTACCACTGTGCTTGTTTTCTTTGGCTGTGGTAAAAATGTTGGTTTGCTCTGAAATATGTATATAATCTTTGTGGTGTTGTGAGGAAGATGGAAATCCCAGTCAGCCCTCTTCTGCAGATTGGTGAGCAACAGAGCATGCTGGCTATGGGATGATAAAAAAGAATAGTAGAATTCAATTAACTCCAATAATCTTCTTCAACTCAACTGATCAGTAGCTGCAGGATTTTTTTTTTAAACATTCTGGCCAGTTTAGAGGGCTTTGCCTGGGAAAATGCTAGGTATTAATATCTGTGTGCACTCTGCCTGCTGAGAAGTCTTTTGTTCTGTAATTGTTCCTCCTTACTGAAAGCCAAGAAGAACAACTAAGTGACTATACCAATTTAACTGGTAATAAGAAAGGAAAAACCTAACAGAAAAGCACCAGAAATCTCTCCTTAGGAGAGGTAGTCAACAGACCAGTAAAGCTGTGAAAAGCAGAGGAACCTTAAAGCATTTTGTCTTGCTATCCAGTTTCACATTGGGTGCATTTTGAACAACGCTTTTAAAAGAGCTGGCACTGGAGAACCATGGGGTGAAATCTCAGCTTTGTCGCAGTAAAACTGATTTACTAAAGAACAGATATCGATCTAATATCGATACCCGATTAGGGCGGACAAAGACCCTCTAACTCGTTTGGGTTAGAAAGGGTATGTTTATTCCAGCGCCGGGAAGCTGTGTGGATAGCTCCAAAAGCACAGCTCTGAGCTTACAAAGCAATCCAAAGCCTTATTTATCCATGAAAGTTCTAAATATTCAAAACACAGATACCATGGACCCCTCCCATTCTCGCTCTGTGTGGAAATTAGCCACAAAGTCATTAAGCATGCGTAGTTCTCTCTAGGAAATGGGTCGGTGGTCTCACAATTATGAGGAGGGTCTTTCTTTGGATGAAGTAACTCTTCTTCCTCGCTATGACCTTTTTACCTTCTCAGTTTTTAACAATACCTGTAGCCTTGGAGAATTCCCAGTTCCTTTCCCAAAACAAGTTTTGAATGGGGTCATCAATAACTGTCTGCTTCTTCCTCTGCAGATTCTTGTTATAGCCCAGTTAGATAAGCAATTTGTCAGTTCCCAGGCCTGAGGAATTCATTCCAGCTTCTGTTTCTTTGCTCAATCATCAGTTCTATTGTTTTAGATTCTGCTGTTTGCTTCCTATTCTAACTACTCTTTTAGCTAAATTCTTAATATTTAAATGTTTAAGAAAAACTCAACCTAAATACTTGAGAGGCTTATTTTAAATGTTGCAAAGAGACTCAATGTCTCAAAACCTTTTGCAGCAAAAACATTAATGAACTGCCACATCACATTGTAGCTCAGAATGGCAGAATATTGTCTATTACACCTTACAGTTTCAGCACCAGATGCTGGTTTGTGCGTTTGATCCTCGAGGGCAGCATTGTGCCCTTGCCTTTGTGTGGGGCTATTCCCAGAAGGAATAGGCAGCCTTTGTGGCTCGGCAGGGTGTGCTTCCTGGGCAGCTGTACTTCCATGGGCTCCTGAATCAGCAGACCCCAATGCTCAGCTGCCTGCCCAAGCAGGGATTTTCAAAATGTCCATTTGAAGAGACCTGTGCCCTTGCCCTGGGAGTTGAAATTAAAGGTATACACTTGCCTTTTCTCAAGATGCTTAGCATTACTTTTATAGGTGCTTCTTTGTGGCCTTTCTGCCAGAATGTGCTTCCTAATGCAGGTCATAAGCTTGTGAGCAGTGTAGCCTTGTTACTTGGGCAAATGGGGTTTTGCGTGCAGCTGTGTTGGTGATGAAGGAGGATGGTGGCTGTGCAGCAGCAGCACAGTCCCTTCCTGCCGTGTGAGACTGACTTCATGCCATATGGATTAAAGGTTATGGGCAAGGGCGTGCAGCCAAGAAATCTGTGCTAGTAACTTAATTTAGGATTGTAGTCCTGGACCCCTGTAGAGAACTTAATTTTTCTCATTTGTCCCTGGACAAATTCTTTGCCTAAATCCATATAAAGAAGGCCGATTTACTGATTATTTTCCCAATGTGTGTGTAATAATTTACTTTCCTTTTCAAAGTTTTAAGTGTTTTACTGTTGTTGAAGGATTAAGCAGGTGGCTGTTTACAACACAAGCTTTCAATATGCCCACATCCATAGCAGAACACTGGAGTGTAAAACAGCAGTGAGCCAGAAACCTGTTGGAAAAGACTGCAGTGACAAAGGTTGCCCACATTAACTGCCAAAAAACGCTCTTTCTTTATTTTCTTTTTTTTTTTCTTCAGGCTGAGTGCCTGCCTGCTTCACTGTGTTTTTTTGCATGAGGGTGAAGAGAGGACTTTTCTCTATTTGTGGTAGTGTTGGCTTATTTAGGTTGTGTATTTTGTCCTATTGTTAATACAGTTTCAAAATGAGCAAGTCAGAGGGCATGTACGTTCTAATTAATAGTTATCTGAGGCAACACTCAGTGCAAAAAAAACTCCTTTAAATTGTTTTGGTTCTGAACATACTGTATCTACTTGAGTGACGAAACGTTAGAAAGCAAAAAAGCCAAAGTTCTTTGTCGGAAGGCAATTGCTGCATAGCAACTGCATAGAGAGGATGCAGTGAAGCTTGCATGTGTTCTCTTTTGTTGCTATTTTTGTCCTTATTTTCTTCATGATCTGAAATATACAGAAATTGTTGAAGTTGTTGGAATGAGTTATTTCATTCATTGCTACTTACGCTTTAAAAAAAAAATGCAAATAATGCAGTTTGAGTTTTGTATTTTTGGAAGAAAAAAGGAAATTTAATATGCTGTTTGTGAAGGGATGCTGTGACTGAGTTTTCAAATGAATGTGGTCTTTGATATGTGGAAAGGGAGCAAGGTTAAAGAAATATAAAGATTCTCCATCACAGCAGATATGCTTCCCAGTCTCACTCTGTTTTTGTATCCATGTAAACAAATTTCTGCTGTCTAAATATATAACCAACCCTACAAAACCGAAACATACAATAGTTATTAAAACATAATTCAACTTTCAATTTAATGGGATCCATGAACAGCAGCTGGGAAATAGTTACTTGGAAGAATAACTTCTCTTGTTGTGTATTGTTAAATAAAGCAGTGGGCTGTCTGCTTTAGGAAAAGGAAATTTGGAGAGTAATGGGATTGTAAAGCGTTTCTTAATTGCTAATAAACTTGTGAATAAGGTTTTCCATGTTGTATAGTGTCTGTGGAAAGCTCATACGAGATGTGGGAGGCTGATCTTAACTTTTTGGGTGTGCCCTGCACAAGTGCATGTCAGAGGGGGTTGGCCACCCCTACAGCTGATGGCTGATTTGGGCCTTCGGGTCCCACTGTTACTCTGTGTTTCATCACACTTTTGTAGCAGGACAGAAACTTGTAGAGCGTTAGGATTAAGCAAGAATACAAACAGGAGAAGGCCACCCATTAGTGAGAAGTGACATCAGTGGGAGGGACTCATAGGAAGCCTTTCCACTTTAATGAGGATGAGTCCCAACTGGTAACTCTAAATCAAGCTCATGTGCAGGTGGGTCAGTTACTTGTTGAAAGCATCCTACTCTCCATCACCTTTCTATATTGTGTTCAGTCTCTAAGACAAAGGTGGAAAATGGTGTCCTTTGAATTTCGAGTACTATTTTCTATTGTAATCTGTTTTCAGAAAGCTGTAGTAGAGGAAGACGCCTAAGTATGTGACTCCTGTGTGACTCCCCAGTATCTGTCCAAGAAAATGGGGGATGTACATTTGAAAAGGAAAGGCAGAATCTTCTTCTCTAATTCAGTAAAGTAGGAAAATGTCCAGAGTGGCTTTTATTGTGGGTAGCTACTCTTTGTAATAAGGGCAACGGGAGAGAGGTTCCCTCAAGTGTGGAACTGTTCTGCAGTTCTGTTAAAGAGGCTCATGGAATCATGGACTATTCTGAGTTGGGAGGGACTCAAAAGGATCATTGAAGTCCAACTCCTGGCCTTGCACAGAACACCTCCAAGAATCACACCATGTGCCTGAGAGCACTGTCCAAATGCTTCTTGGACTCTGGCAGGCAATGGTGTATATCTTCTGAATTCTATTATGTATTGCATTTGTTGGGCATTGGGAAAAGCCATAGGTAGGGTTGACTGTTTGGGCTGACTGATGCCACGATTCCATGACCCTCTGCAGGAGGAATCTCAGGAGATTCTTTAGGCAGTGTCACTGTGTTTTGTGCTCCTCTAGTAGAAATGTGGGTCTTACACACAGCAGAGACTTGCCTAGTGTTGATAACTCCGTAGCTTCTATAAAGGACAGTATTTTGACAATGTGCAGAAAATTCAGGGCCATCTGCTTTACTGCCTTTGAACAGTACGCTTTTATCTGTAGATTCTGGTGACTGGAGTGTTTGCTGTCTTATAGGTAGATAATTCATCAGGTATGGACTACTAGACACTTAGATACCATTAGACACATAGATATCTGTGCAAAAACTCTATTTCTAAATTTCCAATTACATGAAATGGGTCATTTAATATTCAAATTCTGTCATCCCTTCGAAGACTTTTCATGACAACTCATAAGTAGATGAGTGTAAATAAATTACGTGAAGAGTAATTGTTGTTGATGGATGAGGTTTCTGGAGGCAGAGTTATTGAAATAACCTGGTTTGAGTTAAGCATTGGTACATTTGGTGTGTTATCAGAGTCCCTTGAAATGCAGGGCGAAAGGGAATGAAAGGATGATCAATTTCAGAATAAGCACTTGTTTTATGCATCTTTTTAAAGCTCTCTGACAACACTGTAGTATTTCAACATTTCACCACTATAAAAAGCAAAAAGATTTTCTTAAATCACCAATCTAAATTGTGCCTGTTGACTCAGGCATTTAGGTCGAGGTTCACTGGAATTTTTCATATCCTTTATAGAAGGAAGAGAACCACCAGGTCCTTTTCCTTTTTATTGCTACCTACCCTGTCCTTCTCTATTCTGCAAATGTATGCTAGATCCTTTCTTTCTTCTTGCACTGCTTTTTCAGCTAAACATCAGCATCCTACCTTTACACCATTTCACCAGTCAGCTGAGATCATCCTGAATTTTATCCCTCACTTCTTCATTTGGTGAACCCATGAATTTTTAGTCTCTGTTTGGTCACTGAAAGTGAATTATATTGGTCCCTGGATAGATTCCAGGGGAATAATTTAGAAATTTCTTTCTGGCTTGCCAGTGCCTTTTGAATAATTGCATCAAGAGGGACAGGAACTTTTTATTAATAGTTTTTGAACTAGTTACACAGGTAACATGACAATTAAAACTTGGCTCTTATTTCATATCTGCTTGCTTATGAACATAACACATTTGTCAGAGTTAAAAGCTCTAGTTTAAAGGAAGCTAGTTCATCTCTACCACTTCCTGTTTATCTACTGAAAGAAGTTCCCTATCAGACATGAAAACTGCGACTCGCATCATGCCCTCTTTCTGTGAACTCTTGTCAAAGAAGCGCACTAGATGGCACTCTGGGTCTGTAACTCAGTATTTTACAGTAAATGTGATCTCAATTGCCTCCTCTGATGATTATTTTAAGTACTTTTTGAAATTTGGCATCTAAGTTTAAGATTAAAATTACTGTAGCAGTAAAAGTCTTGTGTAAGTGGATTTGGGTTCACATTGTCATTAACTCCCTCTGCGCTCACCCCTCCCCAATAATCCTTCAGCTTATATTTGTAAAGGACAATTTTAGGTATGCCATTGAGGGAGTAATCCATCTCTGTGAGGGCAGCTGGGACACGTTCCGGTGTTGGCTGTGCGATACACTTGTGTATCTATGTTTAATGCGTAAAGAAGCAAAATAGTAGGAGCAGAGGATGGGGATCATTCTGCCATGTGTTCGCCCAGTCTGAGAATGGCTCAGATGTAATTTGAATGAAGGCATGAAGATTGATGAGACCAACCATTATTACCATGATCCATAGGTCCATAGAAGGGGTATGGTCTGTGCTAAAGACTTCAAGTAACATTAGTTTTGCTAATGGCATTAGCTCTGGAATTCTGTTTCTGATTGTATTTAAGATCCTGAAACCATACCTACTGCTTCATTTTGATAGCTTCACGTGACCACAGCTTGGATCTATGGACTCTCCTCATGCTGGCTGCTCTGCAGGCTCCTGCAATGGTTTGGGAAGTGGAGTCTGATGCTGCTTTCTCTGGGCCCCAGGCATGTCTGTGTGGCTGTGTGGGTGTGCTGTGGGCCTGTACTCAAGGTGCTGGGGCAGGGCAGCTTTCTGCATGTAGGGGGCAAGTCAGCTGCCAGAGGAAATCTCCAGACTGCTAGTTCAATGATTTACCACTGAGACATGATGGGGTACACTGCTGCTTCCTGCCTTTTTGGATACTGTTTTCCTGATAGTTGATTGTGTTAAGGCAAAGTCAGTGGTGCTTAACTTACCCTGTCTTGGCTTTGCCTTCAAAGGGCAATGCTTAGGATGCCAGTTACCTTCATTCATCTAGGATTTTAGAGCTCCCTCTCAACTCTTCCTGACCTGTGAACACTCCTGAGTCTTCCAGGACAGAATAAAACAAGTTAGCTGAGGCACCTGGCAGTGGTTTGAACTAACTTGTTTGATTTTGCCCTAGAACTGACTAGAAGTGCTTACGCAGCCGGTTACTGGGACTCAGCTGTAAGGTGTTAACAGCAGAGAAACAGAAAGGAACAGCTTTTTAAAAGGCCTGTGAACTGTGTGCCCTGGGTGAGAGGCTTAAGGGGTGCTTCTACAGCCTGTTCCACTAGAGGAATTCAATAAAAAGCTGTCATGTCTCAGCTATACCTTTCCTGCAGAGGTGTGTTCCTTACCTGTGCAGCACAGATGAGATTCCTGTGCCTAAGGTGTCCAGTGGAGCCACACAATGTGCTTTACAGGGCTGCTTGGGGTGGAGGCTCCATTGTAGAGCCTTATTTTGTTGTGTGCTTCAGAGAATGGGAAAGGCAGTTTGGCACACTAGCTTTTCGAACAGCCTCTGAAATATGAAAATGCTTTTTGTTCCCACATCTGTTAATAAGCTGGTGCATCTGTTGGATCATGGAATAGTAAGGAAATTATAACACTTTTTATCTGTACAACATTATAATTTTTGAGAAGAGTAACAAGTTAGAACATGTATCATGCTCTTCACTTAATGTATTGATGAATAATTGCACAGAGAACCACAAATAAAGGTTTCCCTGTTGTCCACGAGCAAATCTGTCTGCAAGATGAAGAGTTGTCTTACAGACAGAAATCTATATTTGGTTTAAGTGCATTGTACTTAGAGTTTGCACGTGTCCCCTCCAGTACTTATTAAATGAGTTCACAGAAACTACATTGTAAACCTGCTGGAATAATTTTTATGAAATAATTTTCTCTGGTAAACAGGGAAAACAGAGCTGCAAGGAAGCTAAAACCTGGGCTTGGCTTCCCCACTAACGACAAACTCAGGCCCCAGAATTTGCTGAGACAGAGATGACAGGCTCTCGCAAGTACATTGGGTCATCCACCTATCCCTCCTTTCTGGTTGCTGCAGGGTATGGGTGCACTCAGACAAAAAGGACTGGGTTGCTTTTGAGCTTTTTTGTTGCTTTTTTTTGCTCACGCATAAAGCAGAGCAGGAGTGAGATGTAGATAATGCTATACACTTGTCCCATTCAAGTGCACTAGATCAGCACCACCACACCTTTCTTTCCTCACTCTGCTTGAAGAATATGGAGTGCAAGAGTACTGCGGCACTATTGGTTTTCTGTCAGTTCTGAGTGGCCATTTTTAAATTGTCAGTCTTGAGAGCGAGTGTTTCCCAGTAAGAACAATTTGTGTTTAAGGAAAATCTGCATGGGAGCAGGGATGCTATGGGTAGGTAAGATTGCCAGTGAGCCCTTTCACTCACATGTGCTATGTGCACCAGCCTAGAAAACAGTGAAAGAACCTCAGATACTGGTGCATAATGTGATCTAGGATGAATTTCTTACCTCTCTGGACTTGGTTGCCTACCTCTAAACCAGATGTTTCCTTCTTGCAATCTGCCTGGAGACTTGTATGTATTACATTATCCTTTGGTATTATCAGTGGTGGACTTTTTCAAGAAGAGGAGGCACAGGACACCTTTTCTTTGTGTTAGGCTTTGACAGTATCATCACGGGATACAGGATTTGCTGTGGAGTGCATCGTCACAAACATTTTTGCTGATAATATCGGATTTTTCTCCTGCTTGCCCTTTTCCCTTGAAAGGGGTTAGGCTCTTTGGGTGTTGCCTAAAGAAATTCAGGAGGTGGGTGGGTGCAATGAGATTTTCTGGCTGCACCTCTCTGTAGGGTTTACTGAGAGTGCAGAGGGCCCTCAATCCAAATAGGGAGCACCCTGCACAAATGCAAGTAGGAGCAGAAGATTCTCCAAGGCAGCAGATTTCTTCTTTCTGGAGCAACTCGCCAATAGAAAAGAAGATTATGTTGGAAGCAACTGGGCTATTCTCTGTATGTGTGCATTTGGCTAATGATCCTTCATGTGATCACATCAACCTCATAGAAATACGCAGTTTCGGCTGGGTGTTGGTATTCACGTGCTGTCTGCACATCACAGTAAGGAAATGGAAGGGGAGTTTGTAAACTATGAAAGATTATGTCCCTAACAGAAGGGAGGACCAGAATCTAGAGATCATCCTTTACTGGTAATCTCACTGATCTGTCTTCCAGTAGTGTTCTGTATGTTAACAGAGCAAAGGCTGCTGCTTTTTCACCCTAATTTCAGTGGCTTCTTTCTGTCTCTCTTCAGTATTCTGCCTTTAGTACTCCTTTCTTCATACCCTGCTTCCATGCCTCCTGACCATCTTCATACTCCTTTCAAACTTGGAAGATGTGGACAGACAGGTATACACAAAGCATGAGTGGAGATTCTCATTTTCTTGGGAAATCTTGCTCGAAAGTGTTCAAGAGCAGCTAGACCTAAAGTACTGAGGTGCAGAAATCTGGCACTACATGGTGCATAGTATTGGAAATATTGATAATTTAGACCTTGTATCACCTGTGGAACTATAGAATAACAGACTGTCCAACAAGTGCTGTTAATAAAGTGTGCTTAAGTGCTTTGTTGAACTGGAACCATGGTCCATACCATGTCATGTGGAACCTTTTCAGCTGGAAAGTCTCAAATTGTTGATTCAAGTCCTGTAGTGTTTTAGGAATATCTCAGGAAGCTGCTGACAACTCAGACAAAATGGTGTTTTTCTACCCGAGTTGTTGGCCATTCAAGCTGAGCTCAAAGCAAATCTTTGGGGCTTTGGGGAAGCCAGTGACAAATCAAAGAATCTTGTTTGAACTGGTTGTGGCTGAATGCTGCTTGAGGCTTGCTTCTGAGGCTTGATATATCCCTTTAATTCACAAACAACATCTGCTTCTTTTCACTGACTATTCCTAAGATGACCTCTTCAAGGAAAGGAGCAAGCATAATTTTCTGCTATGCTGGTGATTCTCAGTGGAGCAATCATAGGTGTGTGCAGAAGGCCAGAGCCAAGATGAACACCTGCATGCTGCCATGGCTGCATGCTTTACCTACTTCTCTTTGGTTAACCAGCAGTGATTGCTGATGGCACCATGTGGTGCAGGATTTCAGGGTGCTCAGCTCCTAAAATCTAAAGGGCATGGTTAAATACTTTGCAAGGTCTAAGAACCAACATGTATCTAGGTGTTCTTTCTGGTACCTCATGTTAAGTGCTACCAATACTTAACAGCATCTAAAGACTAGTGCTTTCATTTCTGCTAGTCTCTAGTCACTCTATTCTCTCTCTTCATATACCTGTCTCCTGCCTATTCCTCCCAGTATACCCACCATGCCTTATGTGCATTTTATCTTACGTGGACAAAGTATAAGTGGACCTGGGTAGTAGTTTTGTTTGACTAGAGGCAAAGTTGTAAATGGCAACCAGAAGGCCGAGCCCACCCCTGTGGCACAAGCTTTTAAAGTCCTATTATTGCTCTGAATCACACCTTCATCTCCACACCCTGAGTTATATATTAAAATAAAACTGTGGGAAATAATAAAACCCAGTTAAATGAATGCATTTTTTATTATAAGAGTTGTTTTTTTTATTTATTTTATTACTGCTTTGAGGCCAACTCATCATCTTTTGTTATGTTCATTACAAAAGGGTTTGCTTCAGTCCCTGTTAACTTGAAGGGAAAGGAATAGAGTGCACAGACAGGAGAACAGTTCCTTGCTGGCATCCATTCCCTTTTCCTCAGTATTCCTCTGTCTTTACCACAGCTGCTGTACAAGAGCCTTCTGGGGCAATCTGGGTTACAAGGAAGATTGACAAGTTTGCAGAAGAGAAGGGCAGATCAAGTCCTCTTTTAGTCCCATATCGAGCTTCTAGCCTGTTTTTCCAGGTACTCCTGGTACAGCTACTGTCATTGTCAAGCAAATAAGAAACAGTTTTCAGCTTTGTCCCAGCAAAGTGAGGAGTTTTCCTCAGTCACAAAGAGGTAGAAGATGAGATTGGATGGGGGAAAGAAAAAGAAAGTAAAAGGCACAAGGCTTGTTTATATTTACTAATTAGAAAAGTAGATTGTTTCCATTTAAAAAGGGATACTCTACAAGACCATGTTTTTGTTAAGTATTTAGGCTCTGTAGATTGGGGAAAGGGGTGGAGCCCTTTTCTCTCTCGGGCTTTGTAAATTAAGGTGTTTGTATCTTGACTGAAGCTTGAGAAATTCCTTTTCATCTTCAATTTTAGACTGTACTTGTTGATCACACCAGTACCAGGACTTCTTGCTCAAAATACAGCACATAATCCATGCCATTTTCTCTCACCCTAAAAAGTAGCTGAATGTATAGAAACTGAGTCCTGAACCAATACTCCCCTGGAGCCTAGCATCATACCAAAAGAATTCCTTTCTGCACCTCTGGCTACAGTTTCCAGCTTCCCCCCCCCACCTCCCACCCCCGCTGCCTTTTATTTCTTTTCATGTGTCTCTGCTTTCTCAAATAATAGCACAAGCATAGCCTGTGCTCTAGGAATAGTCTGATATTCAAGATCTGCCTCTGTTGCAGGACTTTCTGCTTTTCCTGTCACATGTTTATCTAGGTCATCTTAATTTCTTTTGGCTTTTCCAAGAGCAGGTGCTTCAGAGACTACAGCCTGAAGGTCTGATGGAGCAGGTGAGTCAGAGGGTGGCTTCCTATTTACTCAGTGGGGAGAGGATGCTAAAATCTTTATTACAGATTTGCTGTAGTTTTTTTTCTGAACTTTCTCATAGAGGCACTACTCAAAAAGATATTTTTATGACGTGGGCTTCTGTTACTCTAAAATTCTGCTGCCACCAAACTTTCCATTCAAAGGGCACCCAACAACTCCGTGGTGGTGGATGACTTCCCAGTAGATTTTTCATATATCTACTTCTGTCTGTTTCTGAACATGGATTAAATAATGCTCCATCATCAGAAATGCATTAAATGTTCCCTGATGGACCATCCACAAATCATTTAAATCGCATTCTTCTGGTTTATTGAATGTCTTTTGAGACATGTATTATTGCCTGCTTAATAAACCACGCAGGATCTTAGACTGTGGCAAGTCTACTTGATCTCCAAGGATGGCATGTATTTTAAAATTATTTTACCCATAGACTCCTTAAATCGTGAGATATTTTCTGCTTCACTGCTAGGAAATAAATAGAAGTTCCTGTCAGGTAATAAGAAACCCAACAGACCAAGGAACTGGCTCTTGAAAGACAATAGATCAACAGGATATCCCCATGTGGACCAAATGCCTGGAAACTGAGAGTCATCTGAAAATAATGTACACAGCTGTGAAATCCCTGCAGGTATTTTATTCCCTGTTTCTCAGTAATTCAGGTGAATTTTCTAAGGCTAATGTCTGGAGAGCTCCCATGGAAACGTAAACTAATGATAGGTAGAAATAGAGCTGGGGGAAGCAGATTACAAGGACTTCATAAAAACTCATAATCCATGAGATCTAGCATATTCTGTTGAGGATATTGAATAATGGATTTGCTCACTGTACAAACATAAGGCTTGTTACAGGCCCCTTCCACTTAGGGGCATTCTGAAAATGTTCATCCAAGCTCCAATGCCCACGCTTTTTTGGTACTGAGTTATTGTAAGATATATTATGAAACTGAAATACTGGCTGCTTCATTCTTTCTGTTTCTGTGGTTTGTCAGAGCTTCTGCCTTTCTGAAATGAAGTGTATTAAGGGAAGTGTTTTAAGGGAAGAAAATGATAGCTTTGAATGTGGGTGTTTACCCACAGGGAAGCTGTTCATGGTCCTTTTCTTTATGTGAGTAATTGGTCTGGTTCTGGGCACTCAGTATCTTAACATTTTGCATACCGTGAATGGGTGAATGACTTATATCTGTGACAGTGGGGCCTGTGGGAAGATAGAACAACTGGGAAATTCAGTTCTTTTAAATCTATAAAAATAGCTAAGTGGTGTAGTGTACTATAAAACAGCCACATTAACACACACTGGGCTGTCTTTTCATTGTTTTGATATGCAGCAACAGCTTTAAAGCTGTTTCAAAAGGTGCTATAAAGCTTTGTTTCGACATGGAGGATATTCCAAATCCAAATTTTGTTTCATTTTTATGTGGTTTCAGAAAACTAAAATTAACCAGAATACATTTGCATTTACCCTGCTTGTCACAATTACAAGGCAGGTGCAGAAATAATGAAAGTTAGTTTCATTTAATAGCAAAGATTCAGCAATGTTTGTGCTATGCAACTGTTTATTTTTTCCCTTGTAAGTGAATTAAGAACCAGAGCTTGTGATGCACAATCATTGTCTTCAGTTGCCTGGTCTGTCTTTGCCTCTTTCCCCATGTCACCACAGGGTATCTCATGAGAGCCTAGTGTAGTGAGAATAACACATGCGAAAGGGTGTCAGTGCCCAAAGCAAATGGAAGCAAGGTAGCCAAGTGTGTGTTGTAAGGTGTCAAACACCAGCGCTGTTTTATTCCTGAGACAGCACCTCAAAGAGGCATTTGATGGTCAGTGGTATCTATGCTCTGACTCTCCCCATTTAGTTCACCCTTCTTCCCCTGCAAACAAGCTCTTGACTGCTCCTTGCACCCCTAGGCTGTTCTTCCTCCTCCTCCATCCCTTTCAATGGAAAAGGCTCTCTTGTTGTCTTTGTGACTTACATTCATTATTCTCTTCTTCATAATTTCTATCCTCTTCTAGACAAGGAGGGGAGGAGAAGGTGGTACAACCCTGAGGGGACTAACACCATGATAAATCAGGTTGCATGTGAAGACATGCATAGTGTTTCCCTTTCTGAAGTCCACACAGTAGGACAACTGTCAGGGCCTTTCTTGTGTTACTCCACTATCCTCCTGTACAGAAACAAGCATTTTTTTGCAATAGTTCCCAGGGAAGAGGTAGCACAGATCCCAGCAGAGAAGCTCTATGGTGTGACAGACTCTTATTTGGACCTGTTGCTCATCTGCATGATGCCTAGACTGGAGGGGGAAGCAGTCCTAAAAGGGGGCCGAGAGCAGAACAGTGTCCACCCCGATAATGACTGGTTTTACTGTGCGCTCTCTGAAAAGCGAAACAGCTTGGAGTGGTAAACTTACCTCATTGTGTTCACCTGAGAAAGCACCCTGAGCTCTCCTCCTGTGTGTTTTTTGGTGGCCTATGTATTCTGCTGTGTTCATAAGAATGAATTTCTGTTCTGTGACCCAGAAAGCCTGACTAGAGTAGTGTCTGATGCCTACCTGGCAGTTTTCATGCTTTTGTGCTACTTACGTGTGAAGTTGCTCGGCTTAGGCTGACTTCTTGGCTATCTCCACGCTAGCACCTTTGTGCCATCCTCACTGTATCACAAGTGATATTACTTAAAGGGGTGGGACTTCAATCCTTTCCTGAATTTTCAGTTGCTTGAAACTGAAATCAACAAAGAGGGGGTTTGGTTTATTTTAGTCTGTATAACTGAGAACTGATGACAAGATGCAGCTCATGCTCTTTATGAAGCTGTCAAGGGAGGACAGCTAGAACAAATGTTTCCACTTAGAATTATTGCTATGCATTCTGGAAATACCAAATACATATAATTCCTTAGTGGTTTAGGCTTGTGTCTGTCCAGCTGATTCTGGCTGGTCCTGTTCTGGGGCTCAGACCTGCAAAGCAGTGAACAGTCAGGTTATTGTGGAGAACTCAAACTCCCTAACAGAGATGTTAAAAAAATAAAGGTTTCAACAGAGAGTTGACTGACCATTATGCATGTATTTCCTGTCTTCATGTACTCTGTTTTGTGTCAAATGTACTTCTAGTGTTTAAAATGATAGTAAGTTTACCTTTCAGGTAAGAAATGCCTTCTGAGGGTAAAGTTTTCTTATGACTGAGGTTGTATGAGAACCAAATAAATACAGTGTCCAAAGCAAATCATGCTTAGTGTTTTAGTTCCAAAGATTGCAAATGTTTACACGCATTTAGCCTGTATTTCACCTTGTTAGAGAAAAAACTGAGGAGGTTTGAATGTACAAAGGGAATTGTTTTAATGGTAATCATGTAGTCTAGGAACTTTGCCCAATTTCTGTTTGTTCTCTTTTTGGTCACTGGAAGTATTCTCAGGTCTCTTTCTCAGCATTAAAATGGGGATCATATGTCATTATTTTTTTGTGTCAAATTTGACATCTGTGTCAAGGTGATTCTAGAAAGATTGCTAAAAATGAGCAAACCACCTTGGAAATGACGACCTGCAGGTGATGCAGGCTGCTGTGATGTTAGTAATGGCTATTTTGTGCAACTCTTCTGTAAGAGCTTGTTACATCAGAAATATCAAAATACTTCTGAGATTGACCGAGAAAACAATATAATCTCATATCTTTTAAATGACTCTGCTTTATGTTGGTATAGTGTATATATAGCTGATCATTTTTCTTTTACATCATGCCAACAGACAGTAACTCTAGCTGAAAAGTATCATCAAAACAGTATTGCTGGGGACAAGAAGGATGAGTACTGAACAGAGATTTTAAGTGGTGGATGTTAGAAATTAGTCCTAAGTTCTTTTACAGTATAGGTAGTCCTAGTTAATACCCACATTTCAATTTTAGTGGTAGTAACAATTGGATCACCCTGATTATCTTGTGTGATAATGCGCAAATAGACATATTTTGCCAGAACTCTGGAATTGTGATGACAGGAACCATAAAAAATCAGGTGAATTTAAGTCTGTATGCTGGGTTCTGGTCCTTACTGTGTCTCTCTGCATCTCTTCCTGTGCTGGTAAGAGAAGGGCTGGCCTATTCCTCTCTTCTGACAAGACAGACATTGCACACATTCTTTTCCCTCTACTCAGAAGTGAGCTAGGGTCAGTACTTTGCTATGTGAGACAGCTTACATTCTTTTCCTACACTCTTCCATGGTTGTCTTTCAAACAAACAAACCAACCAACCAACCAACCAACCCTTCCCCCTACAAAACCCCACATTTGCCTAAAGCAGGCCTATTTCTGGTTTTTTGGTGTATAAAACAGTGATTTCACTGTTGATAAGGCAGCTGAATAATGTCTGCCTGCTTTCCATTAGGGTAATACAGTATTTATTCCTTCCTGGTAACCCAGAGTCGTAGTGGGATTTCATCTGCTTTTGCACCAATCTTTACCAGAATCAACCTCTCTCCTTTATTTTCCTTGGAGAGGGGATAATATGGAGAAAGCATATTTCACATTAGTATTTTCTGTCTTTTTTTTCTTCAAACATTGTTTTTACTCTAATTCTCATACAGGAGGCCACAGTAGTCAGAAAATCTGTTTTACCTAACGTCAAATGCAGATAAAACTTGCTTATAGGAGAGCCATTTTAACTTTCTTAGTACTGGCCCTATTGTAGGATTTGCAGAGGGGAATATAGACCTCTAGTGCCTTAATTTTTCAAAGTTCTAGTGTTGTAAGGGTTGCAAAGGTTTTCATCACAGCTTGCTTGGATTTACTTTCATTTTTGGGATTTCTCAGTTACTGTGGATCACATGTATTAAATGAAGGGGTTTGGGTTTGTTCTTTCCTTGTCAGCAGCACCTCTGAGGGACAGTTCAGCACTTAAAAAGTTTTAAATGCTAGAAGTAATTCCAAGGAAGAATTGAAAGGTGAATGTAAACATGAATGTCAAGAATTTTGAAGTATAACGCCCCCGATGTGATTTCTGATGTGAAACTGTTTTGAAACCAATGAATGCCACTGAAAGATCTGATTCGGTAAATGGAGGGTAATGCCATGAGATGCTGGCAAACCAAGTGTTAAACTCAGTAAGATGTATTTGGAGGATTGGGGCCCCAAATGTGATTCTCTGGTTTCGTCTTTGGCTGTGAGTGAGTAGGTGTATGCTGTATGACAGCAAGGTTGCTGTAGTAATTATTCATTAGCTTTAAATAACAGGGTAATTATGAAGTTAAAATTCATATACCCCAACACACCCTTTTTTCCCAGCTTTTCAATTTCTGAAGAATGCCTACAGCCGTCTGCTTTGTGTCGTAAAACAGGGCACTAGCCGTAGTTGTACATGGTTGTTTCTTTGATTTTTTGCATGCTCCTTTCAACAAGAATGTTAACTGGGGTGAAAAGGTAACATGAATCAGGGAGGCCAGCACTAGAAGAAAATAAAAACTCATTTTCTCCTATGCCTCCAAGGATAAAGAAAATCACTCTGGTACTCATAAACACATGTATACTCCACACAGGACTGGTTTCACCCCGAAATTCTCAAATTATCTGGTTTTATTTAAATTTCTGTTCACTTCTTCTGGGGCAAAAAACAACTATCAGAATAGAGATGAAGAGGACAACTATCAGAATAGAGATGAAGAGGACAAGTGGCAGTATTTTGGAATGACAGGATCCATTCTGGTATTCTATATCCTACGTATTTAACCATCAGCTGCTTTTGGGTGACGAGGCATGACCAGTGAACTTATATTACATAGGCAGAACAGACAGAGTTGGAATGCTTCTTAATAGGAGTTCAGATGCAGGAGTTGGTTTATCTCACATGGGTTGAACCTAATTCAGTGTTTTCAGAATCTTGGAATGAAGTCCACAAAAATTACTGTGTCTTTGTATGTGTGACTGGGGACCGTTGCCCATTATTTGCTGTGGTTATGCTCCACAGGTTCTGCATGGCAGCTGTGATTTACTGCACTCATGAAGGGCTGCTGCACTGTGTCAACAGCGTGCCTATGTGACATGATGTGATGTGCAGCCTGCATGGACAGTAGGTGGAAGGCCCTCTGCACACCTGTGGTCCTGTGCATAACCATAAACTAAGACAGCCTCCTCCTACACTGCCTGTGCTGGAAACCCCATAACCCTGCCTTACAGGTCGAGGCCTTCACCCTGCGAAAAGGGCGGGCGGTTTGGCCAAGGACAATGCACTCAGCAGAGCTCTCCTGGCTAGCTTGTCAAGGACACGTGGTCACTGCCAGTTTCTTTTACTGAAGTTGTTCAGTTTGCTGTTCTTGACAATTTAATGCTGCAACCACTGGCTAAGGGTTCATTCTCTGTTTCTTGCACATCGTATTGCGAACATGATGTTGTGAATGTCCAGTGGAATGTAATGAAGCTTATGCCTTTAAAGGTATATCTAGCTCAGGCCCTCACACAGGCTAGGGTACATGTGCCAGATGTCTTACATTGCAGATAAATTTTTGGTGCACTGGACTCATGGGATAGAAGGGTCAGCAACAGTACCACATTTGTTTGTTTTCAGATGTGTCTTCTTCAAGGTCCAATCTGGTCCTCTGTGACCTGAGAATGAGCTTTCTGAGCAAGATCAACAAGATGGTTCTGAGTTTGTAATCCCAGATATATTTTAAATGTGAAACTAAGCTAAATGTCTAGTGCTCTTGTAATTTTTTTCTTGCCACCTGATAATATTTGCAACTTGGTATCACTAAAGTGCTGATAAATTCTAAGCGAGTCATCTGATGAGTTAGGCAAGAACTTATGATCTTGTGTGGAAATTGCGTATAACGTTTTTTCTGTTCTAATGGAGAGGATGTGGGCTAAGATGGGAGTCTAAAAAGACCCACATAGACCAGGGATTCTGGTGTGTTCTGAACTCCAGAGCTGAAATAGTTCTAGTGGGGTAAGAGTCTGGTGCATTTTCTAAGGTGAAACACTGACAAGACTGGAGAGTTGGACAGAATTGTGGTAAGGGAAGAAATAAATTGTCAGAAACTTGAACTTTCTGAAGACAACTGTTGCTATGTTGGGAAGTATGGAGAGCAGATCTGAGAGACCAACCATTTGAAAACAAAATGGTAATATTAGTTAGCTAATTCTTGGAGTCTAATAGAGGCTTTTCAACAGTGAGTGCTTTGTTGCTGCAGTGTCTGGGTGCTCTAACCCTGCACTAGGGTTCGTGTTACTTATTCTGAGATATCCTATTATGTTGCAAAATCTGGTTTTAAGAAAAGCTGAAAAAGAAACAAGCTGTTGGATATCTTCATGGGCAACAAATGGTTTTCATGTTAAAAAAACCTCAAAAACAAATCTATTACCACTAATTCAACTCCTGCAAAAAGTCTTTTTGGCATTGTCACTGA
The DNA here is from genome assembly GCA_013397055.1 of Pachycephala philippinensis. Lineage (NCBI taxonomy): Eukaryota > Metazoa > Chordata > Aves > Passeriformes > Pachycephala > Pachycephala philippinensis. The sequence continues at coordinate 137,149 of VWZT01002698.1, forward strand.
ATTTTAAAAAGTAACAGTAAGAGTCTATAAAGAAAGGGAGCGCTTCTATCCAAGCAGCCTGGACAGGGGGATTCTTTTTTCAAATCCTGAGCATTTTGTTGGTGGAGCTTTATCTTTGCCTGCTTCTGTTCATCCTCTTGCTTTTTGTCCTCAAAGCAGTAGTTATTTTTAAACACCTTGGCGGCTTGGAAAAAAAATCTTGTTAGGATCTTTCAGTAACTATCTCTCTCTATCCACCTGCTCCACTGTGGCCTCCAGCAGAAATGGGACACATTTGCCCATGCAGTGTATAGGTGTGTGGAGGGCTGGGCAACAACTCCGTGTTTGATACTACAAGAATATTTGAGACCTTATTGAACTAAGGTTAGTATATCTGTAAGAAATACACTAAATAAACAGTGTTTTACACAATAGAAAAGTGGAAACTGGTACAAAAGCAATTGGTAACAGATGATCTGTGGTTGTTTGCAAAATGCTGAGAGTTAAAATAGAAGGTTGTTGTGGTTTAACCCCAGCCAGCAACCAAGCCCCATGCAGCCACTCGCTCACTCTCCTACCAGTGGGATCTGAGAGAGTATTGGAACAGTAGAAACTAGAAAACTTGTGGGTTAAGACAGTTTAACAGGGAAAGCAAAAACTGCACAAAAAAGCAAAGCGAAACAAGGAATTGACTGCTTCCCATGGGCAGGCAGATGTTCAGCCATCTCCAGGAGAGCAGGGCCCCATCCTGCATCATGGTGACTTGGGAAGACAAATGCTATCCTCCAAACATCCCCCTTTCCTCCTTCTTCCCCCCACTTTATACACTGAGCATGATGTCAGATGGTCTGGAATATCCCTTTGGTCAGTTTGGGTCACCTGTCCCAGCTGTGTCTCCTCCCAGCCTCCCATGCACCCCTAATGTCCCTGCTGGTGTGGCAGTACAAAAATCAGAAAAGGCCTTGGCTCTGTGTAAGCCCTGCTTAGTGATGACAAGAACATCTCTATATTGTCAATGGTGTGTTCAGCACAAAACTAAAACATAGCCCCATACCAGCCATTGTGAAGAAAATTAACTCTACCCCAGCCCAAACCAGCACAAAGATCAAAACTACCTCGATCGTTTTCTTGCACAATGTTGTAAGCTGCACATGTGTGATACATATATAAATATATACCTTGCTCTGTTATGTGTATTCCTTGGGCCTCACACTGTATTGCTTCATAAATAGAATCTGTAAATGCCTATTGTAGTGAGCATTTGGTTATTTTTATTTCATAACACTATCATGCTGGGGTTTTTTTTATTTGAAAGCATCTGAGAGCCAAGCAGGTCTTTATAGGAAGCATGTTTACCTGTATTGCTGGATTACTTAGCTAATGGCCTCTGATCCTATCACACATTTTGCATCCTAGCATCATAGTGACGTTAAATCAACTTGAGAGTCACGTAAACATTTCAAACACAACTTTTGAGTCCTAAAGACTGAGGCCTTTATATTTGCAAAGTAAGTCTTGAAAATTTGAATGCCTAGCTTTGGATGATAATGATGACCATGGTGGACAATCAGGAACACAGTCTTCTTCACAGGAACATTGGTGCTTAGTATCTCTGGGAGTTTAGATGTCTTGGGCAGGATACCATGAACTAACTCTTCTGTGGATCTTAGCCTCACACTGATGAAATTTACCTCTGATTCTCACAGACTGTTGATGTATCAGGCATGAACAGGAACTTTTCTCTTTGCCTTTCAGTGCTCTGTGCTAACCGTAGAGTCATTCTTCTCGTGTTGCTCCAGTTAAATGATTGACATGCCAATCCATTTCTTCAGAGGTTAATGGCTACATGGAAAGTAATAGAGCAGGCCCTTGTGGCAAAACAGAAGCCTATCACACAGTTTCCTTTCTGATCCCCACGGTTTTGACATTGAAAAGAAAAAAAAAAGCTTTTTGTATCTTGATTTCTCTCAGAAACATTGGTCAGTAAAACTAGGATTTTTCAAGTGGAATGAAATGAGTTTTGTGCTTCTTTTTCCTTGTCTCTCCATCAAAAAAACCTAAACTAAACCAAACAAAAAACCAGTGTGTGGAAGTTTCAATTATTTTGTAGATTGAAGTGAATAAAAATTGGATTATAGACTGATTATAGACTGGAGAAACTGAGGATTGTAAAAGCAGAACTCTCATAAAATGAATGTTTGCTTATTAAATAGGATTAGCTCTGTCATGCAAGTGTTCAGGTGTAGCAAGCACAAGCAGCAAACAAGCAATTTTCTCACCTTTGTAGAATGGTATCCTATCCTACTCCTTATGGTGTCCTGTACCATCATAACACTACCATTTCAGTTAAAAACTCTACACTTAAAAAAATAAATACAACCCCACCTGTTGGAGAAGATGAAATAGGAAAGCCTTATAAATATGATCACCCGGCAAAAGATGCTGAGAATATGGAAACTATAAGCGAGATTGTAATGAAGACAAGCTTTGAGATACCAAACTCCAGTTACTGAACAACTGGGAAACAATGGTATGGCCGACTGAAGTTAATCCCTCTTTGATGAAACAAAGCCCTCTGCTTGCAGACACGTCCAAGGGTCAGAACAGACCCTGCCAACGTGGCAGAGGGTCCAAAAAGTAGTTTTTAAGGTTTAAAATATAACGCCATATGGTAATGCGATGATTCTTATAGGCTGTATGTAAATGTCATAGGATTCGTAGCATGTTCTAGATTGGTTAATGAAAATTAGAATATTCAGCACAGAAGATGATTTATTGTATTGTAAACGGCAACCACACATTCTGCTCTGCCTCTTCCACCCCTCTTCTACTCTCTCTCCTTCTCTTGCTCTGACCTGCTTCAGGCTGCATCTAGCAGCTCCTAGCAGGTCCCTTAAACCCACGTCCTTTCACAATAAACCCCATGCTCTAAGACCGACTTAAGAGATCTCTTCTCTCTGTCCCGACCGTCTGAAACAGGCTGATCCAAAACACACACATCCTACAGCTTCTACACCCACCCCCTCCCCCTTGATGTAAAGACTTGGCAAAATTGCAAAATACATTTTAAACGGGAAACGTTGCTGGTAGAGTAAAAGAAAGAGGAAGGTTTTATTGCTAAATTAGGAACTAGAAATTCATCTGAAAGACGTTTTCCTCAGGAAAAGATTGGTAGATGTGAGGCAAGGTGATCTGCTACTGCAGTATAGCAGCTTTCATCTCTCACCTCCCCCCCATCCCAACACAGAGTTCTTCCAGGATCACAGTTTTTCTGTGTACCTTATGTACCTAGAACCCAAACAAAACCAGCAAAAAATGAAGTTCTAAATGATGGTCTGGGTAGTAACTGAGGATTCTGTAGCTGCAAGGTATTTTATATTAGTGACTGCTTATTGGTGCAGTACTTTGCCATCTGGCTTTTTTGTGCATTAGTTTACTTGTTCATTCCGGAATGCATGCTGAGGTTTTTCTGCTGGTGATTCCAGCTATTAATTGATTACAGTTTGCTCATAAGCCACATGAAATACCTAGTCTTCAACTCGAAAAAACTTAGGAAGAAAGAAAAAATTAAACATCCTTACTCTTGTGGGTTATATGAGCAAGATCTGGGAGTTCAGATACCAAACACTAATCATGCCATTGGGATAAAGGAGGCTGGGTAAGGAATTGTTTAATACTTCTCCCTTCTTTCTATGCAGAGGCATGCAACAAAACAGAAGGTCAATGTTCACGTGAGAATTTTTTTTTTTTTCCACTAGGGTGATGGTCCAACTCTAGAATAGGCTACCCAAAGAGATGACAGTCACTGCTCTTGGGGTGTTCAAAAGCTGAGCGTTGGCCAATATACTGTAGCTGGCTTCGTGCTCAGCAAGGGGGTTGGACTAGGGGTCACCAAAAGTCCCTTGCAGCCTCAGCTATTCTGTGATCTGTATTTCATTCTGCATATCTTAGTTCCAGAAATGACTTATTATGGACCAGATTTTTAAATACTGTGACACAAAAATAATAGATGGTTTTCTGCTCATCAGGATACATAATTTTTCTATGAAAAAAATGGGTAAATTCAGCAGACACACTTTTAAATAGAATTAATCCTGTGTTATGTATTTGAATAATTTTAAGCATAATGATTTGTCCTGTCTATTGTCATTTCCTTGATCTTGTTGTTTTATGGGTGGGTACAATCAGATTTGTAATTTTCTGTCCTGCTTTCTTTCATGTAGAAAGGACCAATAGTGTTAAAGTGCATGTAAATGCTGTCAGCTTCAGTTGCTTGGCAGGTGGGAATTATGTAGGATATAGGATGGTGAAAATTGAGTTTTCTTTGGGAGTTAGTAACAGTTTTCTCCCCATTTCCCAAATGTCCACAGTATGTATCATACTTTTAATGAAAGTCAATGACATTTTGAATTACATTGATGAAACTAAGCATCCAGAATAGTTGGTTCTTGCAGATCAAATCTCTTCCTTGATGACCTGCAAATAATTGCCATGATTATTAAGTTTGCTGATTGCTATTATTTTTCAAATAATAGATTTGAGGGATATTTAACAAGATTCACCAGTTGAAAAAGGCACTCTTTTCTACCTTATAATTTAAATAACTATAAGCTAAGAAAAAAGACCAAAAAATCTTCTCTTTTGCAGATGTTACATCTCTTGTAATGTGAAATGTGATTCTAATACTTTAGAAAGTGTTTATCTTTAGTCTAAGCAATGATCTATCTGATTGGCACCTTCTTTCTTTTTCATCTTCCTCTATCTTTTCTGTTGTCTGTATTTTTCAGTTTCCCTCTTTCTTTCCTGAGAACAGAATAATAATTAGAAGAAAAAGTCTCATTAAAATACAGTTAGTTAAATATGTATGTTTTAACAAGTATTTCTAATGGAAAGCACTGCTTGTGATGGCTACTGCTATTATATGTATTTTGAAATTTTTCTAGATTTGGAAAACGCATCTTGTGTGGACAGAGAAAACCTTTCCCTTCCGGAGGTAATTTCTATCCTCACAGTGCTTGATTCAACATGCTTAGACTATGTATGAGATGAAAAACTGGGGAATGGAGAAGCATATATAGAGCCTGAAGAAAACAGTCAGTTATTAGAACAATTTAGCTCGTCATTATATCTCACAATTTTGGAATATAAATAGGTTGCTCTTCTCTTTGCCTCATCTGTCATTTTACTATAGCAGAAAATCTGGTGCTGGATAAAAGAGGAAGGGTAGCCTAGCAGTTAAAATAGAACTTGAAGCCAGGAACTTGACTTTTGTTCTGACTCCACCAATGACAAACTGTATCATCCTGTGCAACTTACCAAACCTCTGAGTCTCACTTACCACTCTGTAAATGTCATATAACTACATAGGATGCTGTGAAGTTTAATTAGAATTAATTTTAGTCCTTCAAGTACCTTGTGTTTCTCAGATGAAACACGCTATTCAAGTGCAGAGGATAATTATTATGTTGCGTCTGTTTTTCTGATACATTATTACTATTTTATTAACCATGTTTTGGAAAAAGAAATCCAAAACAAAACCACGGTACTTACTGCTTTTCAGTTTTGTTTGTATGGTTTAAAGTTAGTACCTATGAGCACAGTAAATAATTAAACTAATATTGGCATTGAGATGTGAGGTGGTTTTATTTGAGAATGTTAATGACTGTTAGTAGATTGTCACAAAATGTCTGGCTGTTTGGATACTTTGAGCACCTTAAATCATTCACTTAGGTGTAAGATGGTCATATTGGTTCTAAATGTAGTGAATTAGCCCAGCAATAACAGCCTGCAAAGTCACTGTTTATAGCTTCCTTGTAGCTGGTCAGGCTTGACCCAGACAGCATTGTGGAGCAATCGTTCAGAAAATTGTTCTAGCAATCAGTGCCTGGTGCCGCCTTAATGTTTGCCAGTCTTGTGGGGAGCTGAGCATACCTTATGCAACAGGCCACTCCTGTTTCTGCTTTTTTTTTCTTTTCAGCCGTAGCACTGAAGTCCAGGGAAAGCCAAGATACCAGAGGATGACATGTAACACATGAAAGCTCGCTGTCTTGGTGGATACGAGATAACTGTGTTGTTTCCAGATGGAATCACAGCTACATGAGAAATAAAAATAACTGACTGTAGCAGTAACTCCATATCCCAAGGACATAATAATTCAGAAGGTGTTGAGTTATAAAGTGTTCTTGTACTTTAACATGGATTTGAGCATGTGATTGGGCTTTTCTTGTAGCTGAGCTTTCAGGAGCCTGAAATAGAAAGGCAGTATTAACAAATAAGATGAGATCATTTGGGGATAATGAACTTCTTTCAATAAGGTTATTGTTTTATCAGCAGGTTACATTCTTTTTGTCCTCACTTGCCATGAACTATAAAGTATGACTGTGTAACACACAGGACTTCTGTGTGTGAAAAATACATATTATAATATTGGCTTTTCGCAATATATACAGGCAGTAAAATTTTTATATG